>JH792495.1:161294-178946 GCA_000291705.1 Sphaerulina populicola P02.02b
AGGCCGAGGGCGGTTAGGTCGGGGCTGTTTGTTTTGTCGGGTTTGCCGTTTGGCGCACCTAGTTGCTGATTTTCTTTACGGCCGCTTCTAGGTTCGCTACTTACTTTCCAAGTATTTTTGCGGTAGTAGTAACACCTCTCTTCTCGGTAACATCGCGCATTATTTCAAGGACGTCTAGGATATTCGCCTGTTCGTCCTTATAGGCGGCAAGGTTGTGTGCTAAGCGTATAAGGGCTTGCTTTGCGACCTCAAAGTCCTTTATCGCTTCCCGTCTCTTATAGGCGTTGATATTATCGTTGAAGTTAGATAACTTCTTTGCGAGGGTTCCTTCCGGGGAAGTAGAAGGCGTAGCCCCCGGGGAGTTAATATCGGTAAAAGGAGTAATCCTCTTCCGCTTAAAAACGAGAGGGATAAGCTTCTCCTTGTTTGGCTTGGATTAGGTTAGGGTCGTTGGTTCTTCCGCTTCGCTTTCGTCGGTAGCGTCGACTTCTATCTCAAATTGAGAGGGCGACGGCTCGTAGCGCGCGGGCGAGGGTTCTCCTTGAGTATAGGAGGGTTCCCCTTACTCTCCTTGAATTATATCGTGTTCCTTCTCTTTCCCGGGGCAGTTCTTGTCTATCTCGGGTAGTTCTTGTCCGTTAGGGGTAAAAAGAGTACTCACTAGCTTTCGCCGAGGGAGCTAGGCGTATAAACCTATTTCCTATCCCGTTAGGGTCCTAGCCTACTAGGGACACTAGTACACTCTTCTTACTACTAGGTAGACAGAAGGTATGTTTTATTTACTAGATGTAGCAACGGCTCCTTATATAATGTGATAAAGAGAGGAAGCTACTATCGTTTATATAAAACACGCGGGCATACGGCAACGTCGGAAGGTTACCCTAGTGTAGGTTTATACTAAGTGTGTAGTTGTATTGAGTACAAAGTACTATCTTTCTGTCTTTCTGTCTAGCTCCGGAGCTAGGTCCGGGGACGTAAGGTCGGAAGGTCGGGCTGCCTATAGGCGGGCAGGTTGGGTAGGTGTATATGTAGGTAGGTAGGTAGATGTAGGGTAGTAGGCCGGGCCGGGCCAGATACCTCAAAATCTGTAGCAACAAAGGGGCTACAGACAGTAACTGTCTTTCATACGCGATAGCGCATGCGATACTAGGTAGATTGGGGTGATTGTAGCGTCAAAAGAAAGCGCTTTGCGAGAGCTTTCTATAGATGCAAAAATCGTGTCGATCGGTTACGTAGCGGGTGCGCTGTAGTCGTTCGAATGCGGGGGGGGGTCGATGTGAAGTTTATGCCCTTACCAATACTACTTAGCTTTCGGAGCCGGAAAAAATATGCTCCGGTATAACGTCTTAGAATAATATAAGCAGACTAGAACTTTCTACATTTGAGTTATACGACGTTCTTCCTTCTATATATAAACATTATACTACGGACACCTAAAGCAGCGACGATAGCGACGACAGCGACGACTATACTAGTAACGACAGCTACGATAGGTACGACTGTATACACCGCTGCTAATACACCGACGAGACAGTTACTCGGTCGACCCGCCGCTGCCGCCGAAGAAGTTACTCGCTCGCTAACTATATACCTTCTAACCAAACCAATCCTTCGTTCGTAAAAACTCGACCAACTCGTAGACCAACTCGTAGACTAACTCGCTAACCAACTTACAGATCAACTCGCTAACTAACTTACAGACTAACTTATAGACCAACTTACAGACCAACTCGCTAACCAACTTACAGACCGAACCGTATATACCTTATCGACACTCCGAATTGAACTGCAGAACCCTACGCCGAAATCAACTGAATTATCGACCCTACGCCGAAGCCAATCGACGATAGCGACGATAGCGACGATAGCGACGAGACAGTTACTCGCTCGATACGCTACTGCTACCGAAAAAGTCACTCGCTCGCTATACTATATACCTTCTATCTAAGTTCGAACTAATCCTTCGTTCGTAAAAACTCGACCAACTCGTAGACCAACTCGTAGACCAACTCGTAGACCAACTCGCAGACTAACTCGCAGACCAACTCGTAGACCAACTTGCTAACTAACTTATAGAACTATATACCGTATCGATACGCCGAATCGAACTGTATAACCCTACGCCGAAATCAAGACAATTCTACGCCGAATCGATACTTGTAATAGCTAGGTTCCCCTAAACCTGTACAACCTATATAACCCTAACCGCCTATATATATAGACTGTATAAGGTAATCTACTCGGATAGCCGGACTATCGAGGTTCCGAGAGGAAGTTACCTCGGACCTCGGACGGCCTCGTATATAGAGCGTAGGGGCAGCGTATACGTATATTAGTCTACTCGTACCCCTTTATTCGGAAGGGCAAGAATTAGTTTGTACACTTTCCTACGCGGTAGGAAAGAGGACTCTATACATCGCTATATACCCCCTCTTACATTTCTAATTCTTCTACCTTTCTAAAGGGTAGTAATCTATAGAGATCCAATCCAATAGCTCTACGACCAACTACTCGCAATGCACCCGTACCCGCTACGTAGGTAGGCCGTATTACCGAAGTCGGAGACGACGAACCTCCTTAGGGAGAAGCGTTAGCCTCTATAGAGACTAAGGGCTATACCTAGTAGGAAGCGCAACCTTAAGCGTAACCTTACTAACTAGGAGAGGAAGTCCCCCTACGAGAGACTCCCTCTGCCTAGCTAGGAGCACCCGATACGTATACGAGACGCATTCAAATCGAGTAGGCCAACTATAGGCTACGCGAGGAGATAGCTCTTCGGGCCGCCGAAGAGGAGTACTAGCGGCTTCTACGATTGAGCCGTACCCTATCGATACGGCTACCGTCTATACGGGTACCGTCCGTATTAGTCGTACCGCAGTCTGACTCCGAGGAGGACGACGTAGTTCGTACGAGCGACCTGCGAGTCGCCCGCGACTCGTATTCTACCCGTAGCCCTAAGGTTCGTAAACTAAAGGCTTTTAAGGGAGAAACCGACAAAGAGTATCGCGAGTTTATCCGTAGCTTAGAGATTATCTTTCTTAATAGCCCGCGGGAGTATCGTACCGATACAGACAAGGTACTATACGGAATTATATAGCTCGTAGGCGAAGCGTAGGAGATGTAGTATAATAAGTACGATAATAGCAAGCCCCCTAACGGTTATACTTAGAGTAACTTCAAGGAGTAGTTATATAACGTTATCGGTAACTAGTCGAATCGCCTAATCGGGGTAATAATCGACTACGACAAGGCTAAGCAGGGCCCCGAGCAGGGGGTACGCTACTTCGCCGGTTAGCTTAGCTACTTAGAAGCCCAACTCGGTAACTATACCGAAGCGTAGCTAACTCGCTACCTCCTCGCTAAGTTGAAGCCGTCGCTTCGTAAGGATATCGTCAAGGGTTATAAGATCCCTACCAAGCGTACCGACCTAGTCGCCTTGGCTCGTCGCCTAGAGTAGGCCGACCTTTCTCTTTCCGTCCGTTAGAAGGACGATCATTACGGCCGCCGCGATAACAGCGCGCAGGGCAAACGCAAGCGTACCGAGAGTAACGTACCTAAGCGGGCTAAGCGTCGTAACGACCGTAGCGACCGCAGCAAGAGCCGCAGTAGTCGTAGCGGAGGTAATAGCAAAGCATCCTCTAGCTCTACTATGCCTAGGTATAAGAACCTTAAGTGTTACTCGTACAAGAAGAAGGGTTATATCGCTTCCGACTCTATCTGCCCTAACTACGCGGACCGTAAGAAGTCGAACACGGTTCGTAAGGTAACCGTAGCCGACTCGTAGTCTGATCCAAAAAAAGGCAAGGTATCGGAGAAGAGTCGCGATCTCTAGATACTAATCAAATCGAGTACGGCGACGACCTATTGCCTATCTAGGCATACTACACCCGTACGCTTAAGGGAGCAGTCGACGCGTAAGCAAGTCGCGTAGTAGCTACTATAATATTGGATGACGCCGCCGATATTAATGTAGTGTCTCGTAGCTTCATACTGCAGTACGGTCTAGCGCGTCGTCAAAATGCTATCCTTCCCCCGGCTACGTCCTTTATAGGACAGATAGGCTACTACTACGGTACGCACTACCTACGTATTACACTCGCAGACTCTACGGGCAAGGAACGCACGTCGGGAGGCTTGTTCTACGCCTACGACACACTAGAGCCGAACTTAATCTTAGGTCGCCTATAGAGGCGTAACCAATAGGTAATAGTTAGTAGCGCGACTAATAAGTAGCGCTACGGAGGAGAGTTCTTCAAAGTGTAGTATTAAGACGCCTCGGAGTTCTATAAGAATATGTCTAAAGCGTCGTATGTCTACGCTGTTATAGTGCGTAAGACAGAAGCAGGCGTTACGCTACTAGATATCCTAGCGGAGTACCGTAACTTCTAAGACGTATTGCTTCCTACGGAAGAATAGCGTAGCAAGCCTATAGACGGCGTAGAGCATACGATTAACCTACGACCCGGTACCGTACCGCCCTTCCGACTATTGTACTATCAGTTAGGTACTAAACTGGACTACCTTCACAAGTATATCGTAAGTGCTCTAGAGTATAACTAGATCGAGGGTAGCCTATTAGAAGCAGGTATACTAGTGCTGTTCGTACCTAAGAAGGACGGAACTCTACGGCTCTACGTCGACTATCGTAGTCTGAACGATATTACCGTCAAGAATCGACACCCTCTGCCCCTTATAGGCGAAACGCTAGACAGGCTTATAGGAGCCGAATAGTTTACCTATCTCGACCTTGCGGACGCGTACTATCGCATCCGTATCAAGCTAAGCGACCGCTAGAAGACTGCGTTCCGTACGCGCTACGGTCACTTCTAGTACAAGGTTATACCCTTTGGCCTAACCAACGCCCTAGCAACCTTCTAAGCTTATATCAACCGTGCCCTAGGCGGGTTAGTAGATATGATATACGTCGTATACTTGGATAACATCCTTATCTATAGCAAGAACCGCGAGTAGTATATAAAGGACGTACGTACAGTGCTTGAGAGGCTTAGGCGCTTCGCACTCTACGCGCAACTAAGGAAGTATAAGTTCTTCCGCAAGGAGGTTGACTACCTTAGGTTTATCGTAACCACTAGCGGCGTAGCTATAGACCCTAGCAGGGTAGACGCAATCAAGGCGTAGCTAATACCTACTACCTTAACGGAGGTACAATCCTTCCTAGGCTTCGCGAATTTCTATCGTAGGTTCATCTTCGAATACTCGAAGGTAGTAGCTCCGTTAATAGCGCTATTAAAAGGAGCCGTTAAAGGGAAGAAGCCTAGGCCTATTAACTAGGGCGTAGCTAAAGAGTATACGTTCTAGGAGATCAAACTACGGTTCTAGTAAGCACCTCTATTAAGGTACTACGACCCGGCGTTACGGCTGCGTATCGAAAGCGATGCTTCTGCGTTTGTAATTGCAGGCGTACTAAGTCAACTCTTTGGCTTAGAGTAGTACCCTATTGCCTTCTACTCTCGGAAGATGATCCCCGCCGAGTACAACTATAAGACGCACGACTCGGAACTGCTAGTAGTAGTAGAGTCGTTCAAGATATAGCGACTATACTACGAAGGCGCTTAGTATACGGTTAAGGTACTTGTCGATTACGCGAACCTACGTAGGTTTATAGGCGTAAAGAAGCTTATAGGCAGACAGGCCAGATAGGCTATATTCCTTGCGGCGTTCGATTTTACAATCACCTACCAAGCCGGTAAGAAGAATCTAGCGGATGCGCCGTCGCGGCGCAGTAACTACGTACAAGAGTCGCAAGAGGTATCTAACCTCCTGCCTACCTTATAGACGAAGCTGCAGTTATAGGACGGTCGTACGATAGAAGCAGACTATCCGAAGGTAGCTCGTATCCGTATAACCTGCGAGTGTATATACCGTAAGCAGCGACAGGTTGAATTCCCTAAGCAGCGTAGTAATATACAGTAGAGCTATACGTCGCTAATACGTATTGCAAGAGTGATTGCGTAGGACGACCATCCGTACGCCAACGTATCAGACCTGATCCTCGGGTATATACGCGCCCTAATCTAGTCTAAACCAGAAGCCCGCGTAGTGTACGAGCAGGCGATAAGCAACTAAGGCACATACGATAAGTATACGGCTCGTAATAGGAACCTATAGGTCGGAGAGGCACTATATATGCCTAAGGACTACGCACTTAGAGCGTAGATTATACGTATACACTACGACGACCCGTTAGCTAGGCACTTTAGTAAGGACAAAACGATTGCTTTGATCCGTCGGAAGTATTTCTAGCTAGGAATGTCTACCGAGGTGTCCGAGTACGTCGCCGAGTACGACTTATACTAGAAGGCAAAGGCGAGGCGCTATCGGCCCTACGGCGAGCTGACTACGCTGCCGATACCTAAGAGGCCGTTCTAAGAACTGACCTAGGACTTTATTACGGACCTTCCGCCTAGTAAGCGAGGCGATAGCGTATATAATGCGATCCTCGTGATCGTCGACAGGTATACGAAGATAGTCACGTTCGTGCCTACTACTAAGAAGTGCACTAGCGTAGATCTCGTCGATATCCTCGTCTATAAGATTGTCCGTCGTTTTGGTTTACCCGCGGGTATAGTAAGCGATCGCGGATCGGTGTTCACGTCGCAGTTCTAGGCCGACTTCTGTTATAAAGCGTAGGTTAAACGCAGGCTAAGTATAGCCTTCTACGCTCAAACTAACGGCTAAACGGAACGGATGAATCAAGTAGTAGAGACCTACTTGCGTATCTACTACTTAGAGCAGTAGGACGACTAGGCAGGCATACTTACTTAGGCCGAGTTCGCCTATAACAATAGTGACTATACTATCTTGAAGATATCCCCGTTTAAAGCCTTGTATAGTTTTAACCCGGAGCTAGCGACTCGTACGAGAGACGCTCGGGGCGAGCTTTTAGAAAGGGAGGTACCGGCCGTAGCTAATACTACAGAACGGCTGAAAAGGAACTACGAGACCCTAACCGAACGCTAGCGACGCGCAAGCGAAGCGTAGAAGAAGTACTTCAACGAGAAGCATACTCTAATAAGCTTCAATATCGGAGATATAGTATTGTTGTCTACTAAGAACCTTCGGCTAAAGGTACCTACTAAGAACTTGTAAGAAGTTCGCCGATAAGTTCGCTAGACCGTTCAAGGTTATCGACGTTATCGGCAAGTAGGCGTATCGCCTAGTACTCCTAGCTGGATCGCTGATCTATAATATATTCTATATCTTATACCTTGAGCCCTATCGGAGTCGCGTAGGAGAAGTACATAAGGGTAGCTTACCGCTCGCAGACGAAGAGGGCCTCTACGAGGTAGAGAAGATCTTAGGGACGCGCCTAAGGAAAGGCGTAAGGCAGTACTTGGTTCGCTAGCGTAGCTAGCCCGAGGAATTTGATTAGTAGGAACCTAAAGAGCATATAGGCGAATATACCGCGCTCGACGAGTTCGAGGCGTAGCCGAAGCGCACTAGAAAAGCACGTAAGTAGCTACGTAAGCAGAATAGTGCTTTAGCAAGTTATCTACCGTAATACCTTATACAGTAAGAACTTCCGTCGTAATACCTTATATAGTAAGAACCCCGTCGTAATACTATAGTAGCGAAACAACTTTTGATTAATAAATATATATAATCGAAGAAAAACGCACTAAAGCAGAGAAAAAGAGATACGTACGCGAAGCGCAAGAGCAACGCAGACACCTATAGGGTTTCCCCTAAAGGCGTTAAAGGCGATATCGAGGGCGACGCCGTCTGCCCCCTCCTACGCTTCCGACTGCTACGTGCAGCCGGAGCGACGATAGGAGCAGGTAGAGGCGCAGGCGCAGGCACGACGCTAGGAGCCGAACTAGTACCGAAGACACTAGCGAGCGCGGAGTTATTATTGTCATCGTCGTCGTCGTCGCTGCTATAGTCATTACCGGACTGATCCGGCTCCTAATTACCCCTCTCGGGGAAGGCCGTAGCTACGGCCGCGTCTAGGGCTATACCGGACGCGCCGGCTATACGCGCTATCTGCGAGACGCGTAAGTACGCGGGTAAAAGCAAGGGCAAGCAAGGGTAGTAAGACTTACCTTATACTGTAGCTCAAAAATGCCCTACAGGGTATAGGTAGCTTTCGCTACCTCCGTTAGCTCTGCAACGGCGAGTACGCTACTAGCCGTAGGCGCGGCACTGCCGTTGGCGGCTACGCCCCCTTTCCTAGGTATGTTATATACACCTACGGACTTCCCCTTGTTCGCCGCGAACACTCGTTTACTCTAGGCGATAGACTCGCCTAGACGAGTAAGGCGACGCCTTAGTTGGTCCGTACGAGGGCCGGGGATAGTAGCCTTCGCGTAGCGAGCGCGTAAGACAAGCATATACTACGCTTAACGGACGAGGTTCGGGTCCGTTAGCCGCTTACACTTGTGTCGGCCTTTAGCGTAGCGAGCGCACTTCTTCTTTAGGCCTAGCGCTAGGGCGGCGTCGTAGGCAATAGGCAAAAGCCCCTCTCCGTCTACTAGCTAGCGTTAGTGAAACAGCTTAGCAGTAGAGCGCATAACAAGCGTACGAGTAGCGCAGTACACTTACCCTTCTATATATACGTAATGCACCGGAGGCATACCCCCCTACCGTTAGCAGCGCCCGCAACGACGCTGCGAGGCGGACGGGCCGGCGACCGCGCCGCGAACTTAGGTAGCATTATACCGAAAGGAGTTGGTGTGCGTTATATATGCGTTAGTACTGCGAGGCGAACGCGAAGCGAGAGCGAAGAAAAACGGGCGAACTAAGAAAACTAGAGCGTAGGAGACAAGCAGCGGGCGAGAGAAAAACACTTCTATATTACACTAGCGTTGCTAGGCGATAGAATGTTTGCTGGCCTTTATTGTTACTGCGTACAGCTATGTTTGTTATTACCGTCGCGTTCTATACTATACGTAGAATACGGAATGCCCGTAACCCCTAGGATTTCCTGCTATAGCGACTAACATACGGAATGCATACGTGTTACGTACGTCGCTAGGGGCAGCTCTATTAGGGAGAGGAGATAATTGTAATAGCTAGGTTCCCCTAAACCTGCACAACCTGCATAACCCTAACCGCCTATATATATAGACTATATAAGGTAATCTACTCGGATAGCCGGACTATCGAGGTTCCGAGAGGAAGTTACCTCGGACCTCGGACGGCCTCGTATATAGAGCGTAGGGGCAGCGTATACGTATATTAGTCTACTCGTACCCCTTTATTCGGAAGGGTAAGAATTAGTTTGTGCACTTTCCTACGCGGTAGGAAAGAGGACTCTATACATCGCTACACACCCCCTCTTACAATACTCCTAATTGAACTATAGAGCCCTACGCCGAAATCAACTAAATTATCGACTGTACGCCGAATCCAATCGACGATAGCGACGATAGCGACCGATACGCCGAATCGAGCCGAATCGACACGAACGTACGACTATACCTATCTCCGTTTCAGACGCTCCTCTCTTGAAGCGTAATATCAAACTTTCGGATCGGCGATACTACTATCCGGGCTGCTACGCTTCTTAGTCGGAGCGAGAGACCTCTACTCCGGAAACTAATACCTTAGGCATCAATCGAGCTCCGAGGGTTAGAGAAGGAGATAGGACTATACGCCGAATTCGACTGAATCAAACCTAAAGCCGAATCGAACCGAATCGAGTCGAACCGAATCGAGTCGAACGTACGACCCTACGCCGAATTCAATCAAATCAAAACGACGACTACACTTACTACTACGACTACGACAGCGACCCCCCCTAGTGCTACGACTACGACCACGACTACCCTTACTACCGATACGATATTTACGCCGCCTCCGAACGACGCTACCGAAAAGTCACTCGCTTGACAAACTATATACCTTCGAACAAAGTGTCTAGCAAACCTACGTTCGTAAAAACTCAATATAGCGCTAACTAACTTACAGAACTACACTACACACCGAACTATATACTATACTATATACCTTCTACCTACCGCACTATATAGCCCTCGCTATATTCTATCGCGGCGGCTCCTCCTCCTACCTACCGTACCTACCCTAACCTACCGTACCTACCCTAACCTACCGCACTTACCCCCTACCTACCGTACTTACCCCCTACCTACCGTACTTACCCTAACCTACCGCACTTACCCTAACTACTACATACTACCTACCCTATCCGATAGCTACTCTTCAAGACAGCGTAGGCGGCGGCGACGAACTACTAGACAACCGGAAGCGACTATTCGATAGTCTATTCGACCGAGCGGACTTGGACCTAGATAAAGAGTTTGAGTCAGACTATAATCTAGACTACCCTAGTATAATTCGGTATCGCAAGGGTAGACACTAGAGGGCGAAGAATTACTATATAGACAAACGCCGCGGCTATCGCAAACGTGTTCTTAACTGCGCTAACTGCCGTAGAGTTGCCCCGGGTATACCTACGAGTTTGAGAGCTAGCCTACTACTATTAAAGAAGACCAAACTTACTGCTCGTAGCACTACTATATACATACTAGCGGCCGGCTCGTTATCGACGCCTGCCGACACGAACGATCTACGATTCGACTCTCTATACTAATCGATTGCGAGCAGATTCGGCGTTAGTAGCCGACTGCAACTACTAGTACCCAATCCTGCACCCAATCCTATACCCAATCCTATACCCAATCTTTCGCCTATACCTATACCT
Organism: Sphaerulina populicola P02.02b; assembly: GCA_000291705.1. Classification (NCBI taxonomy): domain Eukaryota; kingdom Fungi; phylum Ascomycota; class Dothideomycetes; order Mycosphaerellales; family Mycosphaerellaceae; genus Sphaerulina; species Sphaerulina populicola. Next base: position 171,979 of record JH792495.1, read on the forward strand.
AGACTAGTTGCATCGGTACCTGGCCTCCGCGTCGAAACTGCTATACCTATCGGTACTGTATCGAGCGCTACTATACTGTTACTATCGCTTCCGAGCGATATAAATGACCCTCGATATCATAAGTAGTATAGGTTAATTACCAACCGATTCGGTATTAAGACTACGTCTTCTGCTACCCGTAGCTATCGAGAATCTCTCCGACGACGCTATCTGTTACCGCCTACATTATCTTAGACGTTGGCTCAAGAACCTATACTAGACGCTACCGATAAGTCGACGCCGTACCAATTCGGCACTTCTAGTTTTCGGTTTACCGACCCTGCTTCTACTGCCGACAATTACGATAGCCCTCAAAACTCGCAATCTACCTAGGCTACTCCTTCGCAGTATGTCGACCGCTAACGACGTAAGACCTCTAATAAAGCCGGTCCTAAAGACAGAGGGCATAAGCACTATATTGTCCGCCTACTTACTAACGAGGGTAATAGTCTACCGTTGGATGCCGACGACCTTACCTAACTAGCGTTGTTAGAGTTCGATAGTGCCCTTTTGGATACATTCAATATCGCTCTAGACTCGGATACTATAAGTACCTACGATATGTGCAACGAACGTTAGTTCGATATAAAGCTAGCTACCTTTGTGATTGAAGGTATAGAATTCATTAATATTTGTAGTCTCTACCGTAGTAGAAACCGTAAGGGTAGAACGAAGCGATAAGGCGTACCTCCGCTTATATCTACTACTAACCGTATAGATCCAGGACGGATTGATTATAGACTTGATAAGCCTACTATAGTTGAAGAAATATTGATAGCTCGTGTCTATATCTAAGTAGAATGTTTCTAGATCCGCGGGCAGTAGTAGAGTTATCGTAGTCACGTTGTCTCGTTCCTAAAGGACGTGATTCAAGTATACAACAAGCTTCCTCTTATGCCTACTGATTTGAATATAGTCGTTCTCAAACCGACCGATATCGACGATACCGATACTACCGACCGCACTGTACGCTAGCTTCAGTTTAGTAGAGAGTTCACTGTACGCAAGGATGTAGTGCTTAGATAGCTCTATTTCTTACGATTACACTACCCTAGCTACCGAGATGTACAGATTAACGACACTGTAGAGCTCCTACATAATGCCAATGTTATAGACGACGTTACTAATAGCCAGTATCGTGATATTGGACTAGGCAAAGATACTATTAGTAATCAACGCCCCCGGACTCAACTAGAAGCCAACCCTACTAACTCTATAGAAGAAGAAGCTAGTAATAATAATAGATTCGATAGTAGCGCTATACTAGCATTAGATATTGATCGCAATATAGATAAACTACGCCGCCGAGTCGGCGCCCGTAGACTACTACCTCTTAGTAGCTAGTAGCCTCGATAGCGACTAGCGCTTACCTAGCTAGATGTTAAAGAACGTCTACTATCCGAGTAGATTGAAACTTAGGCGATTCTCTTATTAGCCTTTCTATCTCTCTACCCTCGGGGTTTAGTAGAGATTAACCAACCCCGCGACCGCTATATCACTTATCGAGAGTATGTGCTCTATCTCCTTAAGTACAAAGACGGTCGGTTTGCTAGTTATCTACGCTAGCGGTACGTGGTTTTCAATACCGAGATGCGTATTCAGACCAAGAATTCGTCTCGCTTCTTTGTTAAGCTTAACCCTTAGTACTAGAATACTATACTAGAAGATATCCGAGCTGCCTTCGAGGTACCTAATAACCCTAAAGCTCGTAGACTCCTTAACTCGATTACTCGGTCGGTATTATTACTTCGAGGAACTCCTACATACTACGCTAGTATAAAAAGAAACTTGGAGGCCTACTACCGGTTCTTAGGCATACCCGATTTCTTCTTTACCTTTAGCGCCGCTAATTTGCAGTAGGATTCTTTGATAAAGCTTATACTACCCGATTAGTATAGCTATCTCTACCCTCGTTAGAAGGCCGGCGATTCTCAAGCTCGAATCAAGTTGTTACGAGCTGCCCTACGCGACAATCCATACATTGCTACAACACATTTCTAGCGACGCTTAGACTGTTTTATCGATATAGTAATAAAGCCGAAGTTCTGTATTCAAGACTACTAGTATCGTTTTGAATTCCAAGGACGCGGTAGCATTCATACTTATAGCTTTGCTTGGTTATATACACTAGGCTCATTTGATATAGACACCGAAAATAGCCGAGCGAATTTTACGGATGTCTAGAAACGCTACCTCTTTGCTATTAACCCTAAGCTACGCCGTACTGCTGTAGAGACCGATAGAGGAGCAATTAGTCTTGGTTCTAATATCTCTAATACCCTGCGTAATCTCTCCGACGTAATAAACCGCGTACAGCGCTACAAATGCTCGGAATACTACTAGCGTCGTAAGAAAAATCAGAGGGCTAATAACTCTACAACGTTCTGTCGGTTCTACTTCCCCCGCGAGATACAACTATCCGCGGAGACTAGCAAGAAGCGTAATCTAGCGCACTGGATGTACTGCGCGCAGAGTAACCAAACTATGCTTAACTATTACAATCCTCTGGTTTCTCTAGCTTAGCGCGCCAATACTAATATATCACTATATACGGATCTCTAGGCAGCTGTCGAGTACTTAGGAAAGTACTATACCAAAGCTAAGGTAGCGTCCTTCTCCTTTGAGGAATCACTCAAGGCCCTAATTCTAATAGTATCCTCAACCAATCAACCAATTATTCAGCTCGTAGCCAAGGCGATGAATAAGATAGTAGGCGGCCGTAACTAGGGTACTTAAGAGGTCTGTTACCTCCTCCTTAGGCTTTACCTTCAGAAGGGAACTCGCGTTATTCTATCGGTTGATTGCCGTATTCTATCTAAGCAAGGCCGCAATCTGGTTCTTAATAATAACGAAGAAGTACCTCCTTAAGAGGATTTTAGAAAAGGCAAGTTATATCTAACCAAATACCTCGAGCGCGATCTATAGTACGAGGAATTCATATACTTTACTACCTTAACAGAGTATAACTTAATTGGTCCTCGAATGAAAGCCCTTAAGCGAGGTGCTATACGCCTGTTGAGTTACTTCCCTAAGTACAAGAATGACCTATTGGATTCTATATATAAGGATTACTATCGAACCTAGGTTCTATTACTAGAAGGACTATAGCGTAGCTATCCTACACTGCTAGTAATACTACGTAATAGATAGGACAACGCCTACAGCTTCAATCGATACTCTGATACCTATCGTTAGTATCGGCAAAACTATACCTATCCGGACATCTCGCTCGCCCTATTGTATAAGCCATCGCCTAAGGTTCAGGCTCGTATTGACGCAGAGGATTTCGAAGAAAGATTGGTACAAGAAGACGAAGATCCTGCATACTAGGGTAATCTCAACAATGCTCGTCTTGCCTAGGATACTAATACCTTAGGGAATCGCTAGATGGATCTCAATGCCGACTAGATGCCGTTTGTAGGCAAATATACATAACAATAGCCTAATATTTACGATCATCCGGGTAGAGACTACTAGAAAGAAGAGATTACTACCAATCCTACGGAACTTCGCGTAGATTCATAGTCTATAGGGCAGCGTAATCTGCTCAATTCCGAGCAACGCCTATTATATAATATAGTGATTTATTACTTTGAATATATTCTAGTAGGTAGAAACCTACTACAACTCCTTCTTAATGTTAATAGGCGTATAGGAACTAGCAAGTCCTACGTTATCAAACTTATGTCGGTATACCTCTAGACTATAGCTAAGCGCTCAGATCACTAATATAGGACCCCGGTCCTTAGACTCGCGCTAACTAGTATCGCTGCGCATACGATTAACGGTTAAACACTATATAAGCTCCTTAAATTGCCTGCCCGAGGTGCATTTAAAGAGCTGTTACCTATATCTCTACAAGCAGTACAGGCCGACTTATCTGGTATTAGGTACCTTATTATTAATAAGAAGTCTATAATTGGCCTTAGTTAATTGAAGATGATTGAACTTCGGCTCTCGCAGGCACTATCTAGTAATAGTTTCTTTAGTAGTATAAATATTGTCCTCTATAGAGACTTCTTCTAATTACTACCTGTTTCTAGTTCTCCGCTATTTGTCGCACCTTTAGAAACGAAAATGATAGACATCGCAGGTCGTTAAGCATACTACGCCTTCTATTAGACAGTAGAGTTGACTCGGTTAATACGCTAATAAGGGAATAGGCAGCTCGCATTTCGACGTGCTCTAGAGGGGCTCCGCAGTAATACTCTTACCTATTATAACTAGCAGGTCCTTGCGTCTCGTACGGCATCTACACTCAATACCTAAGATCGCCGCTTTTTTGATAATGCTACGCGTATCTACTTCCGAAACGGTAACGTTAGAGATTGCAATAAGCGTCGCCTACGAGAAACCAACAATCTAGTACTCAAATTGAAGGCTAGGCATAATGATCCAACTATTAGTAGCCGCGCATCAATTAATGAGTATAGCCAATTGGAAGATAAGATTAAAGTAGCTATTAGCTGCAGAATTATGCTCCTTACCAATATCTGGACTAAAGCAGGCCTGGTTAATAGTACTACTAGCTACTTACATAATATTGAATAGCCGCCTAGTACTACTGATCCGCGATCTACCTTACTATAGGCCCTAATATTTCGCATCAAACGAGACAACTACAGTAGCCCTATCCTCGAAGAGCTAGACAATAGCGTATATATAACTGTTCTATTGTTCAGAACGAAGCGGACGTTCTACCGTAGAGGACAAGAGCACTAGCGAGAGCAGTTTCCAATTCGTATCGCTTTCGCGATAACAGTCTATAAAGCCTAGGGCATAACGCTAGAAAAGGCCGTAGTAGATATCACTATACGTGAATTCACGTCCGGACTTCGCTATATAGCTGTTTCTAGAGTCAAGACTATTAATACCCTTATGTTTAAGAAACCATTTGATTTCTCTCTATTTACTAACTCTATTAGGAGTGTAGGTATAGTACGCGAAGCCGATATCGAGCGCCGCAAGCTAGACCGTCTTCTTCCTAATAACGCGAGCGATTATAATACTTAAGATACCTACATCCGGTCTCGTCAAACTACCCGCGACTCGTAGTATAGTTCTATTAATAAACTACTCGAATTCAATAAGAACGACTTTATTCGGTCTAGCTAGGGTAAACGCGCTACGCGAGATAATAAGGATAAGTTGATAATAGCAGGCGGCTTAGGTACATAGGAAGAGCAAGGTAATAATAATAAGTTGATAATAGCAGGCGGCCTAGGCGTATAGCAAGAGCAAGGTAATAAGGATAAGTTAGACAACCGCGGCCTCGAATTCAACGAGAACGACTTCATTCGGTCAGGCAGAGGTAGTAGACGCGCTGCGCGAGATAATAAGGGCGAGTTGATAATAGTAGGCGGCTTAGGCGCACAGTAAGAGCAAGGTAGTAAGGATAACGGGCGCGGAGGTATGCGGGTACGATTATCAATGTTGTTCGGGCAGCGTAGTAAAGATAATAGATTTATAGCGCCTACCTAGCAAGCGGAGGATAGAGGCGACGATAAGTCTACTAATAATAAGCTTTGATAGGCTAATAAGAGGCTAGAGAAATACCCCTTAGGGAATTGTGCCTATAAATGCGAAGATAGTACCAATCGACTTAGAATCAAAATTCTATAGTCGCTTTTTCCGTAACCCCCCGGATCTGCCGGGGCCTAATCAACATAAACAGGTTTATGCCCTTACCTACTTGCGTATATTGATACCTAAGGTTTTTGCCCTTACTAAGATAATAGTATAAGGGCATAAACTTACTAGTAAGGGTATAAACTTATTGGTAAGGGTATGAACTTATTGGTAAGGGTATAAACTACCGATATTGCTTCCCCGAATATCTATACCGCGCGTACCCGGTGCTACCCTTCTTGCCTACGAATTCTTTAATCCCCGCTGTAGTATATATACGACATATAAAGCCCTTCGCTATATAACGCGAGCACGCTAGATTCCGAGGGCCCCCTACGGTAGTCTCTTCTATCCTGCTAACGTATAATAATAGCGCTCTACGCTTCGCTGTACCTGCTGCCTACGAGGCCTTATCTCTTACCTCTTTACTCGCTGCGTAGTAGCTGCCTATAGCAGTTAGTCGCCTCGCTTCTACCTTCGGCCCCGTAGGCCTACTACCCCTGCTTGGTATACTTGGTACACTTGGCGCTATCTCTTCCTCTTCGTCGTTATTAGGTATCTCGTATAGATCGATATATAGTATAGCGCTCGATCGCGGTCGCTTCATTTGAGGACGACGTAGGCGCGAAGGGGTAGTAGTTAGCGAAAAGGCGGCTAGAGAAGAAGAAGAAGCTACCGGAGAAGAAGTGAAACTAGGGGTTTTTAGCGGAGAAGTTAGCAAACTAGGGGTTTCGGGCGGAGTGTAGTACTGTTCGTAATTACTATAGTTACTATCGATCGGTTCTAGTATCGGCTCCGCGGCTATTCTGTTGATTGCGTTATATATCTATTGATCGTCTTCGGCTATCTTGTACGAGGTACTATACGAGTGCGACGACGAGTACGAAGTGCGACGACGCGTGTTAAGTACGACGACGACGTTGTTGTACGCAACGCGCGTATAGAATGCGTAGCATTCCGCTGCATACGTAGTATTCTACTATATACGTATATATAAGTACAGTACATAATATACGTAGAGGGCATAAACCTCCGCGGAGGGTATAAACTATATTCGGGCGGGGGGAAGATTAGCCTCTACGTTAGCAAAATTGGCCGACGTTCCGTGCTACCAACGGGCAAGCCCGTAGGACATATTAAACAGTTGTTTACTTACGAACGGTTAGGAAAATCAGGTTGGTTTGCCGAGAGCCGAACGGTTTAACTTTACTAGGAGGTACCTACCTACCTACCTACCTACCTACCTACCTTCCTACCTTCCTACTTTCCTACCTTCCTACCTTCCTACCTTCCTACCTTCC
>JH792495.1:195659-216463 GCA_000291705.1 Sphaerulina populicola P02.02b
AGAGAGAGAGAGAGCAGGCAGACAGGCAGGCATTGACACGATTGAGGAACAGTGCAGACTTCTTTCATACCAAAAACCACAACCGACTACCTTATGCTGACTCTTTCAGGCTGACTATGTACTGCTCGGCCCCACAAGAATTGATTAGATTCATTATCACAGCTCTGGATTATGCTCGAACAAGCTCAAGAAACAATGCCTCCTCCTCCTCCTCGCAAGTGCCACTCAGCAACAACATCAACCCCTCTTGAACAATTTCAACACCCCCCTCAGAGTCTGATGAGCCATCAACTGAGCAGGCGGAACCCTCGGTCCCACATAACCCCGAATTGGCGGCTCCCACATGGCATTCGCACCAAAATTCAACGCATGCTCAATCTCATCCAAAGCGAACCATCGAGCCTCGTCCAGCTCACTCTCAGGATACGTAATTTCCTCGCCACCCTCCACACACTGCCCCATGGCACCGATCAGCAACGTCGAAGGATACGGCCACGGCTGCGAAGAGTGGATTTGCACATGCGCCAACCGCACCCCAGTCTCCTCAAACGCTTCCCGTCGCGTCGCCACTTCCAACGATTCTCCGGGTTCGACAAACCCGGATAGACAGCTGAAGTAATTCTCGGGCCAGCGTTTCCCTCGCCCGAGAAGGACGCGCTTCGCATCTGCGGAAATCGGCGCAATGACGACGGTCGGATCCGTGCGAGGAAAGGCTTGATTGTGTAAACCTGTGCGAGTCGGACAGGCCGCCGCCGCCGCCGTGGCGCGCGGTACACCTGCATCGGCGGGTGGACAGAGGATTTTCGAACCTCCGTGCGTGGATAATGTTCTGCCTCCACACGCGCCACAGAAGCGGTTTCGAGCGTTCCAGTCGAGCAGCGAGCGCGCGTGGCTGAGAATTGCAGAGTCGTTGTGGCTGAGCGTGAGATCGATTCGGGTGGGAGTATATGTTTTGCCGCCTTGCCCAGTTTCCTGTTTCGATCGGAAGCCATTGTAATGAGACGCAGAGACGTCGAGGGCGAAATAGGGTACGCCGTGATACATTCCGAGTGTGACGGCGGGAGTTTTGCAGCCTGCTTCGAGGTCTAGTCCGAGGAAGACCAGTCGTGGATGATGCTCTTTGGGATCAAAGGTGTGGATTTGAGCTTTTTCGTCTTGCGCATAGGGTTCGCCAATCCAGTATTTGAGGTCTTCGTAGCTGGAATAGGCAAAGCTGCCATTGGAGTCTCGCAGTGCGTTCAAGTCATTGAAGGTGAGGTATTTTGCACTGGGATGTTTCGAGGCTGTATCTAGTAGGTCGGATTGAGACCTCAGGAACGCTAAGCGATCGATTTTGCCATTTGAGAAATATGCATTGTTGCCCAGGCCGAAAATTTCAGTCAGGGTCGTTGGTGGTGCCATGATGGTTATGCTGGTAATGCTGGTTATAGGAAACGTGAGCGATGTTGCACGAACAAACATCAAAGGACGAGGGGGAAGCTGCCCTGTGGTTGAAGTGAGGAGGCATGCACCGCTTACTAATAAGACTGTATGAGGGCTATGCTCGTTAGCGACAACTCTATAGCAACCTATATATCATATGTTCGACCCTACAAGTACGGTAGACACTCGCTCGGTCATGCACGGTACGACCATCTAGTAGGTGTAGTCCAACTGTCCTTTGTTCACTTGCACATCGAGTGACTTCTGAAGCTGTCTTACATGTATTACGAAATTGCGAAGCAGAAGAATGGAACAAGTCTATTGCCTGTCTCATCTCCAATCATCTGGGGTCTACAAGTAGAACTCAAACAACAAAGTACTGTCAAGATCAGGTAAGGAACAAAAAACGTGGAGAGCTATCGAAAGCGCCTATAATCCAACCCTGTCAGCACGTCAATCACATCTTCACATATCACAAACATGGCTGTCCAGCAACGAGTCGCCGAGCTCACGTGTGCGCGAGCTGAGCAAGCATCGTTTCAGAGACGCGTTGCCATGATCGAGGTCAGATATTTGGATCTTGGATTGGAATACCACGCCTTCCCGCTGCAGCTTCGCAAGACCGAAGGAGTGGCACAGGCAGACTGTCTCTCAGCATTCATTATGCATGAGAGCGCTCCCGCGCCAGATTGTATTGGCTTCCTCAACGACCTCTGGGAGTTGTGCGCCGCAAGTCGACATCACTTGGAACACTACCAGCTAGACGCAGCAAGCACTGCATTGAGTACGGCAACAGAAATATTAGAAGCACTGGATGAGCAACTAGTAGCCGTGCATATGTGCGTGGATACATTGCATCGCCAATTCTCCGATATGATGGACGACAATGTTGACTTTGCAGAGGGGAGGGAGTACCGACTGGCAATGCTGCCTGATCAGGGTCGCGAGAAGCACGCATTGCTACGTGATTGGGCCATGGCGTTGCCACAGGTTCGGGTACTGTTTCGTAGTGGCGCCGTGCGAAACGAAGATGAGGCACTCTCGATGGTTGTTTGCGCTGTTCCCCCAGCATGTTTGCCATCTGGCATGGCGGGTGTACGAGGCGTGCTTCCAGCCCGTGTCGCTCACCCTAAGTCAGATGTCGGGAATGATCTGTAGGGCGAAAACATGCCCGCAGCATTCCCTGAAGACAGCAGAAGATACATCGTCCATGACAGTCATCGAAGAACACAACACTTGTGAATGCGATATGGGAATGGTTCACTCCTTGATGTTGCCCTCGCTCTGTCCTTGGTGCAGCTCACAGAGTTGAAAAATGCCCATTGGAGTCTTTGGCCTGAGATGCGGAGTATCCTATTCATGCAGACGTCTTCGCCACTTCGCCTCTTCCTCGCCTTATCATATCACATGCATGCCAATTCATTTCTGCATATCGTGCACGCTCAAAAAGTGCAACAAACACTGAACACTGTCGCCGCAGCTTTCGTCCTTCTTTCTGTTCTCCTTCCTTCCTCTCTCATCTGTCTTCTCCATTCGCCTCTAAGCCCCATCTCCCCAGATACCCACCACGCCCATCGCGAATCCCGTTCCTGCCACAAGAGTTCTCACAAACTCCATGAACTGCTGGTCCCTCGCGCTCTTCTCCACTTCCTCTCCATTTACGTCGTCATCACCCTTGATCACCTTGTTCGATTCGAAACCTAGACCCAATACTCCGCTCCCAGTGGCAACGAGCGCCGTCCACAGAAGGTAGGGATGTCTGATCCGGGGAGGCGACAAAGCGAAGGCTGTGAGGAGGGATACCGCTGACACTGCGGAAAGAGCTCGAATGTGGAGAGTGGAGAGGGCTTTTTGCTGGCTCAGAGTGTGTGCGGCGGGTTTGGCGGAGGGCAGAGTGAGGAGTGATGGCAGTGCTTGCGTTGATAAGGTGTAGCTCACGCCGGTCAAGAGACCAAGGCTGATGGTGCCGACAAATTTGAAGATGGCGATGGAAGAGGGCATGGTGGTCGGTCGGTGATGGGTGGTCGGTGTTGTTTGACGAGTGTTATCTGTTGATGCAATGTACAGGTAAGTGGCTACATGTACACCATGTATTTCGCTGACGTCGGTTGGAGGTTGAAGAGGGCAACCGATAGGTACATGTACATGTCATGTAGGAGGTGGAGGTACTGTATACTGGCAGCTGCACGGTCAGCATCTGGCCGGTGAGCTAAGCTATAACAGGCTAGCGTTGTTCAGAAGTGCCATGTCTATACCTCCTACTGTACATTTGGCTCCAAGTCTCCAAGATATACAAGCCGCCACGGGCATTTCCATTATCATATAGCACTTGGGTATGATTCGATCCTTCAATAGGTAACATGTCTGTTGCCATACTATACTCGATGCAGCATCCCAAGTTCAATATGACGGCCGTACCGCTGTAGAAGGATATAGTGCCGACCAAGATTCGGCTTGCTCGTCATACCATCTCACCTACCCGACCACTACATTACTTACTCACTCCTTCTCTACCTTTCGCCTTCTCTCTCTCTCTCTCTCCTTGTCTACTCGCTCTCAATCCATCTATAGACATATCAATCTATCGATACCCTCCTTCCACTCTCCAGCATGCCCGTGCCCCGCGAACAGTTCCTCTCCGACGTCTGGCGAGACGGAATCTTCACCAACAAAGTTCTCTTCTGCACCGGCGGAGCAGGCACCATCTGCTCGATCCAAGTCCGCGCCTTTGTCGCCCTGGGCGGAAACGCGTACATCATCGGTCGTAATGTGGAAAAGACGGAACAGATGGCCAAAGACCTCGAGACTGCACGTGCAGGATCTCGCGTCATCGGACAAGGGAACGTGGACGTGCGAAATGCCGTAGCGCTCAAGGAAGCTGCAGATCGCTGCGCAAAGGAGCTGGGAGGCATAGATTTTGCGATTGCGGGTGCTGCGGGAAATTTCCTCGCGCCCATGGCGCAGTTGAGCGCGAATGCATTTCGGACCGTGATGGAGATTGATACGTTGGGGTCATATCATACCGCGAAAGCGGTGTTGCCGTATCTGATTACGTCTGCGAAGAAGTATCCCAATACGGGCAAGGCGACGACAAAGGCGGGAGGTACGGGAGGGAGGATGATTTTCATCAGTGCGAATTTCCATTTCAAGGGCTTTCCTTTGCAAGCACATGTCATGGCTGCGAAAGCTGCCGTGGATCAGATCAGTCACTCTGTGGCGATTGAATATGGTCCGTATGGCATCACGTCCAATGTCATCACTCCGGGTCCAATAGCGGGAACTGAGGGCATGGAGCGACTGTCCAAGTCAGACGAGGAAAGTGCAAAGCTTTCGAAGAAGCGAGTCCCGGTAGGGCGGTATGGCGAGGTGAAGGAAATTGCTGATGCGACGATATACCTCTTCTCTGAAGCGGGAAGCTATGTCAATGGGAATATCTTGGTCGTTGATGGTGGACAGTGGAGGACGAGTGGGGCTACTGAGGGCAAAGGGTGGGAATACCCAGACTTCCTGCTGAGCGGAAAGCCTGTTGAGGGTGTGAAGAGTGGTAAGAGGGAGGCGAAGATGTGAGCCTTTGGCCGAGATGGTGATAGACATGGCTTCAATGCATCCTGCACATGAGCAGCTACCTATTGACTCGCCTGGGGCTGCACAGGAAGTGAAGTCTAGCACGAAGCGCGTGTTGGTCCACTGTCAGTCACTTGGACGCTACGATAGCGCCGGAGCAGCCTCGCCATAGGTAGTTTCTCACTGCAGCAACCACCTGCTGATGAGACCATTGCTGTTGGTCTTTGATTTCTTCTACTGCCTCATATGTCGTCGTCTTGGCATGGGGGTCGCAGATTTATAGTAGAACTTCGAAAGGTTAAATCGTTATAATGCCTTTTGCACCGTCAACACGGAACAATTGCTCTGTTGCCTATTCACTCAATACCAATGACCGGAGATGTATCCGATCTCGATTAGTTCAGATAGGATGGCCCCGGATCATCGATGAGCCTGATCAATCGACGGCACATCTGTAACCGAAGCCGATCGGGGACGCTCCTCTGGAGGGGCAGCGGGCAGTGGGGTCGGCTGCGAATATTTCACCTATCAAGACAATATCGGCAACTGAAGTCGCGTCTCTATCCAGACTCAGTGATACAAGGTGCATAAGGGCAAGGCAGTGCTTCCCCGTTTTGAAACACCACTGCCACACCTTTCCCCCCCTCCCCTCCAAACAAAAAAAACACGAATTGATACCGACAACATGCCTCTCGACAAGCTGGAGAACAACCGAGCAGTGCAGATGCTGAACAAGGCAGCTGCAGGCAAATACGGAGTCCTCGGAGTGGTATCCTATAATCTCGAAACCATCGTTGCAGTCATCCGTGCAGCGGAAAAGAAACGATCGCCAGTTCAAATCCTGCTCTTCCCATGGGCACTCAAGTACTCTACCCTCTTCATCGACCTCGCCGCCAATGCCGCCCGCAAAGCCACCGTGCCCGTCACCGTGCACATGGACCACGCTCAAGATCCCGAAGTGATTAAAGTGGCAGCCAAGATGCGGGCGGCAGACGGGACACCGTCCTTCGATTCCATCATGGTGGATATGAGCCATTATGAGAAAGAGGAGAATCTGGCCAAAACGAAAGAGCTGGTCGCGTTATGTCACGCTGAGGGGATTTCTACCGAGGCGGAGCCCGGTCGAATCGAAGGCGGGGAAGACGGCGTCAAGGATACTGCTGAGCTCGAGGGCATGATGACGACGGAAGAAGAAGTCGATGACTTTATTGCGACGGGTATTGACTTTTTGGCTCCTGCGTTTGGAAATGTTCATGGAGACTATCATGGTGTGGAGAATATTCATCTGGATTATGACCGGTACGTGCCCGGGGGTTTTTTCTTTTCCTTCTTTTTTCATATATATATCTCTTCACTCCCGGCTTGAGGGTGAGTGAAGGCTGCTGACATTCGTTTGCAGGTTAGAGACGATCCACAAAAAAGTTGGTGGAAGAGTGCAGGTCGTGCTGCACGGAACGAACGAGTTCCCACCAGACATTATGGCTAAATGCATTGAACGTGGCGTCACACGGATCAATGTCAATAAGCTTGTGCTTGACAAATACAACAAGTACACGACTGATAACTGGGGCAAAGTGCCATTGACACAACTCATGGAGAAAGGCACGGATCTGATTCAGGAACTTACCGAAGGATGGATGGATGCTATAGGGAGTTCGGGCAAAGCGTAGGCTTCAGACCACATATCGCCACAACAGACATGAAACAGTGCAGCTTCATAGATATAACCCCGCCCGGCGTCCTGGGCATATACTCGAGTATGGGCACAATCATGACCCATTAATTCCCCATCACGAACAACATAATCTATTTCTTCAAACTTGCAGCAAAATCCTCCACAGCAGTCTTGAAGCTATCATCCTTCACAAACCCCAAACTCAACGCCTTACTAACATCAAACGTCACCGGCCAACTATCCAATATCGCCTTAATTTCCTCACTCGCCTCTTCTCTCCTCACCAACTCGAGTGCCTCCTTGCCCCCCACCTCCTCCAAAGCCTGCAACATTTCCCGCACCGTAGCCGTAATCCCGGGCAACAACACCTGTCGAATGTGACTCGGCATGACATCTCTCTCCAACGTCAACGCATGCATCAAATTCCGCACCAGCGTCTTCGGCGAGCACAGCCACGCCTGAAACTCATCGTCGCACGGCAAAACACTTTCTTGCCCTTGTAACGGTTCGCGGACAATGCCACTCATCCAACTCGACGCCGCAGCAGTGGGTTTCCCCGGTCGAACACTAATCGTGGGAAAACGAAGCGTGAAGCCATTAATGTAGCCTCTGCGAGTATAGTCGTTGATCAAATACTCAACCATGGCCTTTTGCGTGCCATAGGATCCTTGAGGCGTGGGCACCGTACTTTCCGAGGGAGTTTCGGGGAGAGGTTGGCCGAAAATTGCCGTCGAGGAGGCGTAGAAGACTTGGATGCCCGGAGTGGTTGTGCGGATGGCTTCGAGGAGATGGAGAGTGGAATGCAGATTGACGCGGTAGCCGAGGTCGAAATCTGCTTCGGAGCCTGCGGACATGATGCCGTGGAAAATGTAGATTGCTTCGAGATCGTGGGAGAGAACGTCGTTGGGGGAGTCGTAGAGGTCGGCTTTGATGGTGGTGGCATTAGATTGGTTCTGAGCGGACGCGGGGATGGGGGGCAAGAATATGTCGGCCAGGACGACTTTGTGGCCGGCGTTGAGGAGATGTTCTGCGAGGAGTTGGCCTACGAAGCCGCCAGCGCCTGTAATGAGTATCTTCTTTGCCATGATGGTGTGTTCTTGTGGATGAGAGGGTATTCGTGAGGTTGCTGAATGATACGGTATTCATTAAGGTACTCGTACGCTGACCAAGAAATATACGATGAATATATGGAAGGTTGATGATGGACAAGTGAATAATCGAGCTTCCCGGACGAACAGTTACCGAAGCAGGCTAAACGATGAGCCGCGTCTAATGGTCTGTGCCGAGTTGGTTGGCGTAGATCAATCGGTCTGCACTCCATCGCACTATCAAGCATCCCCCTCATCTGACTCCATCACGATCTGCCGACAATGCCAAGCACAGAACGATCATCACGCCGAGATGCCATCAGATAGTAAAGCCTTCTTGGCCCTCATTTTCCTACACTGGCTCCCGCTCCCCAAAGAAGTCGAAAAAGGCAATGTTGTTATGTTCAATGTTATTACTGCCTCAACCTTCCGCGCAAGTGCATCGAAATAGTACCTCCTATAAAGGAACCGGACTTGACGCCCTCGCTCACAACGGGTCTGACAGCAATGGAAGTGGTAGAACCTGAACAGAGAATGTGTTCTGGAAGCCATGGTAGCGCCACCATGCACCTCGCTAAGCAACGGCTGTTACTAAAATACGAATTTGCGTGGCTATGTTGTTGATAATGAGTATTGTGGTTCCTGTAACGCGAAGGCTACATACCTAGTTTGCCAATGACTGCTGAGACGAGCTCGTTTGTGTTGAAAGAATGAGAGGGCATCTATATCGGGATCCGACATAATGTGGTTCCCGCAGGAATTCATGTGACAAGCATCTTCCCTAGACCTGATTGTCTGCACGTGTCCGCAGCAGAAGAATATGAGATCAAGGTGACTCGTATCATCTACCGTGTTCGTCGCATCACTTGGAGTCTCCAGTCTTCCCTTGCCAGATGAAGAGCGTAGCGAAGGAAAGTTTTCTTCGTCATAGTTTTTGGCCATCTGCTGAGTATGTAGGAAAGGGCAAGGTTGGCTCGACGATGATGAATCATGTTCGCAGTTGGTTCGGGGGCCGTGATGGATCCGTCGTGAGTTCTGAGAAATCCCCTGAGTGCCCGATACACAGAGGCATTGAGCACGCCTTCCCGATATTGACAACTGCACAGTGATAGCCCCAACCCTTGTGATACCTGGCCAACAGGTTATGTCTCTCCACCATATTAATCGATTCCCACCTTCTCCCATCCCTCGACTCTCAGTCCTTTGCCCTTAGGCGCTTGGATGACGTTACTGAAGCGACCGCCTCTGCCTGTGTTCTGGTACGCAACATCGAGACCGTCCTTGTGCAGTTTCTTCGCATTCTTGCTAGGCTTACGTAGCTTTTTACGAGCGACCATCACAGGAACGGAACTCTTGGTGACAAGATAGTTTGAGAAGGATCCTAGTAGCACGCCTTTCATAGCGCTTTGACCTCTGGAACCAATAATAACCAGCGTAGGCGAGAGGAAGTCAATGACCTCGGTGACCATGTGCCTAGGAGATTTGCAGTGGAAGACTTCAACGACTACGCGTACTTGAAGTCGCGTCTTACGCAGGAGCCTTACACAACGTTCCGTGACGGTCTCGACTGCTTTGCGACGCTCAGCATCAGCACTACCGTGTACACCTCGACTTCTAGATCTCACGTCTCCACCTAGGCTGGTTCTTGCGAGTGGTGACGGTCCGGTTATGTTTGTCTGTGGTTGTACACTGGTGGGCATGGCTTTCAGGATGGAAGCTGTGTCCTTCACACTCTCGGCACCATGACCTAGCTCCACGCCTCCAACATCTCCAAGGGCGTCTTCATCAGCAGCGTAGACAGCGAAGAGGGTGTCTCCATCGCGGAGGACAGTGCCAATCGTCCATTCAAGTGCATACTCAGCTTCTGGAGATATATCTGTAGCAACCAAGTACATGCGTTGACGTTGACGGCCTTCTTCAGCTTCGCGCTGAAAGTGCTCAAAGTCTCCGCGTATGATCTGACGAATGACGCGATGGGCCGAGGGAGTACTGTGGATCCCACTCACAGAAAGAGGCAGCTTCTGTGCCGCTCGCATCTCGACAGCAGACTCATTATCTGAGTGTGATGGGGTGTTGGTGCCGCTGAGACCGGCATCGTAGGCGGTCGAGGGGTGCACACGTCTCCTACCAGAAGGGCTCATGCTGGCCAGCCGCGATTTCCTCTGCTCCTTGGCAAAAGATAGTTTGCTTTGGCCTTTGGTCGGGTCGGGCTTCTCCTTAGCAGGCTGGCTCTGACTTTGCTCTTCCGCGTCCGAGTCTGACGAGTCTTCGCGAACATTAATTGCCTTGCCAGAAGTGGTCCGTCCCGGAATGGGTCTCTTCATGGCGCGACCACGTTTGCTGTCATCTGCATCGGTGTCATTGTCGTTATCAGCATCGGCCTTGTCCGAGTCGCTGTCCTCTCGCAGTCTGCCAATCTCTGGCGGGTCTTCTTGCAAGCGTGTTGCGACCTCGTCGCTAGCATTGAGCGTGTGCCCCGAAGCTGTTGATGGCGCAGGGCTTCCTGCGGAACTCCGTGGCCGGCTGCTCGCTCTGCCTCCACCTCTACGTGGGTCGTTGGGACCAAGATCTCCAGGCAATGAACTAGGCGCCGGGGACTTGGGCCTTCGCGGATCTCGTGCTCCAAGGTCGCCTGGCAGTCTAGTCTTGGAAGTGTCTGATCTCGAAGACATGGCGCAACCTCAGCGTCGACCGGCGGCGGCAATGGCGGAGATGGCAGTGGTACGGAAATGCCAATGGCGGCGACAACGAAAGCTAATGGGAGGTACCAGGTCAAATGCTGTTTACTTGGCGATGGAGGTAGGAGGTAGCGCTGGGTGGAAGACGGAAAGTGGAGCCAGCCCTCGCGCGCGCGGACCGTTCCATCCCGAACCCGAAGAGAGTGAAGTCTTGGCCTACCTCCTACCACCAATACCTCCAGCACTACATACCTCCCTCCGACGTCAACACTCGAATCCTTTTTCGACAACCTACATGTACGTGCCGGGACTCACTCTTGTCTAGCACCTAGGAGGGAGGTCAACTACATGCTCCTGTTGTCATATGCTGCTTTCTTGCTATCGTCCAGAACCAACAACTTCAAAGGTGTTTACAGTGTTCACGGTGTTCACAGTGTTCAAGATTGTAATGTCGAATAGCACGGGCCTGAGCTATTCAGCCACACTATCCCAGGGTCTACCACCTGCAAAGAAGCAGCAGGGCGTGGAAACACAATCTCAGTCGGCGACCTCCCCTGCCAGACCGCAGCAATTGCAGCAGCAGCCAGATTCACAACAACCAAGATATGAACCTTCTCCTTCACATATTCCGCGAACAGGAGCCGAGGAAGAAGAGAATGTCTACGTCCTGACCCTCCTAACAGACAAGCCATTGCATGACCGTATGACCTCTCTGCGCAAGAAGTACTTCCCCCAACGGATCAACAAGCTGGCAGCACACCTCACCCTATTTCACGCTCTGCCCGAAAGCAAATTGGACAGCGTTATTATACCCACTGTCCTGGACGTAACCAGACGAACAGCTCCATTCCGCGTCGCAGCAACAGAGCCTTTCCGTATGAAAAAAGGTTTTGCAATCTCCGTCTCAACTCAGCATGGTGGGAGGCAAGCACAACAAATTCATCGACAATTGCAGGAGGCGTGGAAGGCAGACGGCCAGTGGCTTTCGGATCAGGATGCGGGAGGCTGTCGAGTGCATTACACGTTGATGAATAAAATGGATGATGAGGTGGAAGTGCAACATGCGCTTGATGAGCTCCAGGGCTACTGGAAGGGTGATGGTGGGAATGCGGAGGGCTTAGCGCTATGGAGGTATGATCGTGGGTTTTGGAGGTGGGAACGCAAGTTCTCTTTCCGAGGTTAGGTGGTGTATGGTCGGGCCTCAGCCCAGGCTCAGATGCGAGTTATATCACAATACCACATGGCAATAATAATGCGAAGACGTGAGCGACGATTGAAGAGAGCTACCTAGCTACACGTCTATTGCAGTGCAAATCCATTCTACATGAAGCTGAAAAGACGACTCGTACGAGCTGATCTGTTTGAACGCGCACACAGGCACTCACACACACACACGCACAACCGGCCGTTTCGCATCCCCGTTCCACTTCATAGGTATGCACCAAGGTTGCTTGAACAAGTCAAAAAGAATACTGCAGTACAACATCGCCTCCTCGTCTTTGAAGGAAAACAAAAGGGAAAAGAAGAATCAATCGCAAATCACAACCGAAATCATATCTTTATTCTCGTCACCCGACCAGCTAGCTCATCATCCTCCATGACCTTGGCTTATCCACCACGACGTTTCGATTCGTGCTCAAACTTTCGAGGCGACGATTGGGCCGACTTGAGGGTTGCTGCTAAAGTCGTTGTAGCTGCCCGTATGAGATCCGCTCCAGTTCTCGGTTTGTCCCCTATAACGAATGATGGTCAGCACAAGAACAACACAGGTACCCATCTCCCAGAAAAAGAAGAAGAAGAAGAAGAAAGAAGAGGAAGAAGAAGAAAAGGACTTACGACTCATTCTCAAACTGCAAATACGCATACACATAACTCGTCTTCGCCTCAGTCGGATCCAAAAACACCGCCGCCCACACACCCTTCACGGTGCGTCCCGGCACAATCGAAGACGTGGCTCCGTTCAAAGCACATTGGATGTACTTTCCATACTCCAGAGGGACCGCAGATTCGCACTTGACAGTGAAGCCCGGGGTGGCGCGATATTCATCGGACGTGAGGTCGAACGAGTAGTTGCAGGTGTTCGTTCCGCAGCCGATGAGTTTGTTTTCGATCACCCAGTTCGGGTTGACGTTCATGGCTTGGCGTGAATCCAGGGTGCTGGTGGCGGATGTGAGGCCTGCGAGGCCCAGGGCGAGGGTGAGAGCGGTGGTGGTGAAGGATGGCATGGTTGCTTCTTTCTTGTTGGAAAAGGGGTGTTTTTTTTTGTTTTCGAAGTTTGGGGGCGAGGAGGATGTTGAAGAGACGAGGATGATAATGATGATGATGGACGAGGATGAGGAGGAAGATTTCTGTAAGGTAAGCCTGCTGGTAGATATATAGACAGAGGGTCCCGTATATAGGTGTATATATATCTATATACCGTATGGAAATGCGAGCTGGCGTGACGACGCTGATCAAGCTACTTGCCTGTTACAGTGTATAGTCCGTGATATTTTCTCTCCTGTCCTGTTACCTCCTGTCCTGTCCTGCCCTGGAGTACAGAGGTTGAGAGCATCATCAACAAATGATCTTTCAACCTCTCGGCACCACCATCACAGCTACATGTACATACGTTCGCACCCCTACCCCAGTCATGAAGAGTCTCACCAGCATATGCCAGCAAAGAAAAAAGCCTTTCGTGCCGCAATAGGCTTTCTTTCTTCAGCTGACTTCATCAAGTCTTCATCTTGGAGGTAAGAGAACAAGAAGTCGGGCCCATGTCCGTAGCATCTTGTCAAGGTGGTCATCAGAGCTGCAGGAGCCTGACAGACCAATAATAACGTGCAATTACTCATTCCACTCACATTCATCCGGTAGAGAAGGAGACTCACGTGGCCGCGCAGCCTCGATATTGGCGTGTCGCCATCAGCTGATTCGGCTCTGTCCGGTAACATGTATGCTACCTCCTATAAGCAACATGTAAATACCTCCTAGCCTCCTAGGTAACATCGGATTCGATTCGCATGAAGTGGTTGCCCTAGCTGAGCGTAAAACTCTATTAATATGCCATTGTGGCATTGCTACTCCAGTGACCAGTCCATCGGGCAATAATTAGAACCCGTATAGCGGCGCGCTGCACTGGTTCCACTAATGAGCCTTGTATATGTATGTGAAAGTGCAGCGGCACCCTGTTTGTGTCGTAATTCTTCACGGCTGAAGAGGTGCCTTTGGGTGTTGTTGTTGAACTATACCTACAGGTATGTGTTATCAATAGCCTATAGATCTCGAGAGTGGTCTATGGAAGCCCGTCCCATCACGCCTACTACCTCCTACTCACTAATGTACCTCCTAGTGTGACTTTGGTCTCGACAAAAGGTAAACAGCAATTCCAAACGCTCCGGGAAACTCTCCCACCACGATTGCGTCGCATCCCATGTCTATACCGTAATCCGTACAGGCGACTCGAGCGTGAGACTATGAGGGCCTGGGCAGTAACCGTAACCGGAAAGAAGCGTGTGCGGGACGGATCACAGTTCCGACCTCCGAGCTCGCTCTTGTGTTCGTATCGACTCGTAAAATTTCTTTTGTCATGCGCATGATGGCGTGGAAGGCCTGCCCGGTCATCAACAATTTTATTACAGTAAATACCGAGTAGATTGCTCTACATGCCTCCACCAGTACACCACCGCCTCCACCACCACCACCACAAACGCCGTGCTGTATTGAACCGGGTATAATACATCCTTGAGGTAGTCACCCGCCCTGACCTCATCACATACCATCCGTGATGCAGCCGTGACTAGCATCCTGTACAAGGTGGGCATATTTGTACAGCGTCCCCTTTTGGTACTTCAGGGCAGGTGCCTTAAACTCCAGCTTTCGTTTTTGCAGCTCTTCAGGTGTGGTGTCGATGATGTCGATGACACGCTTCTCAGCATCAATGGTGATCGTATCGCCATCTCGGACGAGGCCAATGGGGCCTCCAGCTTGTGCTTCGGGCGTGACGTGGCCGATCAGGAAACCATGTGAGCCACCAGAGAATCGTCCATCGGTGATCAGAGCGACGTCGTTACCAAGACCAGCTCCCATGATGGCGGAAGAGGGCTTCAACATCTCCGGCATACCAGGTCCGCCCTTGGGGCCTTCGTAGCGGATGATGACGACAGTCTTCTCGCCCTTCTTGATCTCACCGCGCTCGAGCGCTTCGACAAAGAGATCTTCGGCGTCGTAGCACTTGGCCTTGCCAGTAAAGACAGTACCTTCCTTGCCGGTGATTTTGCCAACAGCTCCGCCTGGTGCCAGAGAACCGCGGAGAATGCACAAGTGGCCAGTTGGCTTGATTGGGTTGCTGAGAGGTCGAATGATGTCCTGGCTTTCTGGGAAGCTTGGTGCCTTCTCATAGTTCTCCTTGATAGTCTTGCCAGTTGCCGTGATTCGGTCACCATGGAGCAGACCTTCGCCGAGCAGGAATTTAATCAAGCTGGGTGTGCCTCCAATCTCGTGCAAGTCTTGGAAGACATACTTTCCTGAAGGTTTAAGATCTGCTAGGAATGGTGTTCGATCTGTGACCTTTTGGAAGTCATCGATTGTGAGATCAATGCCAACGCTGTGGGCAATGGCGATCAAGTGCAGGACTGCATTCGTTGAGCCACCGGTGATGTTCAGAAGAACCATGGCATCTTCCAGCGCGTCGCGCGTGATGACGTCCGAGGGTCTAATGTCTTCCTTGAGCAGGTTGCGAATGGCGGGACCAACAGCCATGACTTCAAGTTGTTTTGCTTTGCTCATTGCGGGATTCGTTGATGACCCGGGGAGAGTCATACCAAGCAGCTCGATGATGGATGCCATCGTGTTTGCCGTGTACATGCCCCCACAGGCGCCGCAATGAGGAATGGCGTTGCGAATGACGTCTGACCTTTCGTCTTCGTTGATCTCGCCTGTGAGGAACTGTCCGTAGGCTTGGAAGGCCGACACAATGTCCAATTTCGCATTCTTTGCCTGCACACCACAGCCAGCAGCAGTGGTGCCTCCGTACACCATGATACTCGGCCGATTGACCCGCCCCATGGCCATGATCACACCCGGCATGTTCTTGTCACAGCCTGGAATACTGATGTTTGCATCGTACCACTGCCCATTCATAACCGTTTCAATCGAGTCGGCGATGATATCTCGGCTCTGTAGCGAATAGCGCATGCCCTTGGTGCCCATGGAAATACCATCACTGACGCCGATGGTGTTGAACTGCATGCCCAACAAGCCAGCCTTCTGCACGCTCTCCTTGATCTTGTGGTTCAAGTCCAACAGGTGCATATTGCACGGATTGCCCGAGAACCACACGGACGAGATGCCGACCTGGGCCTTGTTCATGTCGGCCTCGGTCATGCCGGTGGCGTACAGCATGGCCTGCGATGCGCCCTGCGACTTGGGCTGGGTGATGGTCTTCGACACGGCATTGAGGCCAGAGGCATCGCCATCGACAGGAGAGGCCTGTCTCCTGCGTGCGGTGAGGGAGAGAGCTCGCGTCTGCCATTGACTGCGAGCGCACCATGCGGGTCGGGATCGGAGGGCGGAGGTGAACATGTCTCTGATGCGGCGGATGGAGCCTCTGCCTGTGGATGGCGGTGGCAGTGGCAGTGGCAGTGACAATGGCAGACAATGGAGAAGTCGAATAAATTGTGACTCTCTCCGAGCTCGGGAGGCTGCACAGATCAGCATTGACGGAAGCGCTCCCATTCGTCGATGCTGCCCGGCCCGACCAGAACTGCCGGGCAGTTCCACTTTCACTTCCACTTCCACTTCCACTTCCACTGAACGACATCTGTACTCCTCTGTCGGTTCTTCGCTATACCTGACCTGACCATCAGCCTTCTCACGCGAGAGGCTATCAGGTCAGACGAAGGTAATGAATATCAACAGATGACTCGTTCCAGCCTCCAGGCGCTCCTTGGAATGCTGCGGCAAGGGATGCATGATGAGACTTCACAAACGCACGCCATGCTCGGCCTTCTGTCGACGTACAGTCGACGACCACTCACGTATACATGGCCAGCCTATCGCTCGTTGGCACCTCGTTGCTCGGTTTCTTTGGCTCACTGACTTCGATTCTGAAAGCACCTCTACCTGTAGCATTGAATACATCAGCCATCATCGCAACATCCCATACCCAGAGCGCGCTGCTGCCACTCACCTTCAAGCCCTTTCCCCTAGGTTCCGTCAGGCCCGCAGGATGGCTGCGGAACGAGTTACGACTCATGTCGGATGGTCTCGCGGGACATGAACACGACTTCTACAAATACGTTGCGCATTCCGTTTGGCTGGGCGGGGATCAAGACTACTCCGGACTCAATGAGGCATTTCCGTACTGGTTCAATGGACTGGTGGCGCTGGCCTATGGTCTTGATGATGAGCGTCTGAAGCGACAGGTCACGACTTCCCTCCAAACCGTCTTCGATAATCAGCAGGAAGATGGCTGGCTAGGACCAGAAAAGACCATGAGAGACAGAAACCTATGGGCAAGATTCCCTTTCTTTCTAGGACTGATTCAATTGGCTGAAGCAGACAGTGCTTGGACTCAGCCTGTCGTGGAGAAGCTTCATATCTTCATGAGGTTGATGGACCGCATGATGAAGGACAATTATACCGGCTACAATCCGCCCAACGATCACTGCTCGTCCGGAAGCTGTGGAAGTGATTGGGGAAGGGTAAGAATGCAGGATGGCATGATCACTTTGCAATGGTTGTACGAGTATCATCCTGCAAATCAATCTCAACTGCTACTCGACAACATGAGGTATTTACACGAGGGCGGCCTTAATTGGGAGTCTTGGTATACTGAAGAAGTGTACATGGGAAGGTTATTCGACGAAGACTTCAATGTTGTCAATCCGCATGGCACATACGACGATCCCAACTTTCCCTTCGAACATGGAGTGAATGTCGGTCAAGGATTAAAAGCTGCAGCAGTAGTACGACGATGGAACCACAATGCCAGTCTGGTGCAAACTGCTATGAACGGTGTCAACTGGACAATGCGGTATCATGGCTCCGCGTCTGGCTCCATCCTTGCCGATGAAAGACTCGTTGGTCTCTCGCCTTATAGTGGCTCGGAGCTATGCACTACTGTGGAAACCATGTATTCACTGTCTTATTTATACCAGGCGCTTGGGACTAACTATTACGCTGACCGCGCTGAGTTGGCCGCATTCAATGCCCTTCCTGCTGCAATGACACCCGACCACTGGGCACATCAGTACATGTCGCAACCGAATCAGCCATATGCCAAGCACCTTAACAAAACTCCCTTCTACAACACGAATGCATGGGGTGCAACATTTGGTCTGGAACCGAATTATCCTTGCTGCACTGTCAATCATCCACAAGGCTGGCCCAAGTTCCTATCGAGCAGCTGGGTCCGGGTCGGCAGTAGCGGAGTGGCGCATGTCCTCCTCAGTCCCAGCAGTATCAAGACCACCATCTTAAACAGTCCCGTGACGATTGTCTGCAACACGGCATATCCATTCCTAGACCGTTTGTCGTATACAATTACCACTACCGAGCCCATCACCTTTTACATCCGAGTTCCACAATGGGCAGGCCCCACATACTCCGACACTACTATCACAGTCAACAATACCTCGCCATCCTCCGTCAATCCGAACACCGAAACGGGTCTCCACGCCGTCTCCCTCTGTTCCGGAACAACGCACATCAGTTACAATCTCCCATCCTCCATCCGTACCGAGTCGCGCGCAAACGAAACCGTAGCAATATACAAGGGCCCTCTCCTCTACGCCTTGGAAGTCTCACACACGAACACTTCCACTCTCCCCAAAACCCCTGCAGGAGATTCCACGTATGCATCCGATTACGCACCTGCAGAATGCAGAGATTACGAATTTCACAACACGAGTGCGTGGAATTACGCCATTGATCCGAGTTCTTTGAGATATGTTTTACCGCAGCCATGGGAAGCGAAGAAGATGAAAAGTCATGTCGCTGTTTCTGCCGCTGCTGATGAACTTCCCGATCCAATCTGGACATCAGGCGCCGCGCCGGGGTATATTGAAGTGGAAGGGTGTAAGATTAATTGGGACCTGTACTTGGAAAGTGTACCCGGTTATCCGCCTGTGGGAAAAGAAAACAAACAGTGTATTTCTGAAAAGGAGGTGTTGAGGTTAGTGCCATATGGGACTGCGAAGACGCATATGGCGGATTTGCCGGTGATTGATCTTGCACGTACTGGTGAGAGAAGCGTAAAGGAGCAGGAGCAGGAGGAGAAGGAGGAGGAGGAGGAGGAAAGGGAGGGCTAAGAAGATACGATAGGGGTATTACATCCTGAACACGCCAAACTTGGTCTCTTTTTTCTCCACGCTGCCCGTCATAGCAGCCTGTAAACCCATTCCCAATACCCTCCGAGTATGACTGGGAGGTATCACGCCATCATCCCATAACCTCGCAGTTCCGAAGATAACTTCACTTTCCCTTTCAATCCGCTTTTTTAGTTCCGGATCCACCGTCTTCCCCACCGCAGCCATGACAGAGGACAACTGTTCCGCACCCATGACACTCGTCTTCGCCGAGGGCCAACTCCACAAGAAATTCGGGCTGTAAGCTCTCCCACACATTCCATAATTGCCCGCGCCCGCCGAACTACCTACCAATACAGTAAATTTGGGAACTTGTGCGCAAGCAACTGCGGTAACGAGTTTGGCTCCATTCTTGGCTATACCTCCTTTCTCTGCGTCTTGCCCGACCATGAAGCCGGAGATGTTTTGGAGGAATATCAAGGGGATGTGGCGTTGACAGCAGAGTTGAATGAAATGGGCACCTTTGAGGGAGGACTCGCTAAAGAGGATTCCGTTGTTGGCAATGATTCCCACGGGGTGCCCGTAGATTGATGCGAAGCCCGTGAGGAGGGTTTTGCCGTACGAGGGCTTGAATTCGGAAAATTCGGAGCCATCCACGATGCGTGCGATGACTTCGTGCATGTTGATGGACTGTTTGAGATTGGTACCTACTATACCTCCGAGTTCCTCGACATCGTACAAAGGTTCTTGGAAAGTTTCTTTCCGGGCAGGGTTTGGAGATTTGGGGTAGTTGAGGTTGGAAATGCTTCTTCGAGCGAGGACGAGAGCATGCGTGTCGTCTTCTGCGAGGTAATCTGTCACGCCCGAGACTTCGGAGTGGAGTTTCCCGCCTCCTAGTTCTTCGGCACTGACTTCTTCTCCCGTGGCAGCTTTGACGAGAGGCGGGCCTGCCAGGAAAATGGTGCCTTGTTCTTTGACAATGATGCTCTCGTCGGACATGCTAGGCACGTAGGCGCCGCCCGCTGTACATGATCCCATAACCACGCTGATCTGTGGTATCCCTTGAGCGGACATGTTGGCTTGGTTGTAGAAAAAGCGGCCAAAGTGATCTCGATCGGGGAAGACGTTGGCCTGATGTGGCAGGTTTGCTCCACCAGAATCTACGAGGTACACACATGGCAGACGATTCTGTTGGGCAATTTCTTGGGCGCGCAAGTGCTTTTTGATGGTGATGGGGTAATAGGAGCCACCCTTGACAGTGCTATCATTGGCCAGGATCATGCATTGTACGCCTTCTACAGTCCCAATACCAGTGACAATACCGCCGCCCGGCACGTCTTCCCCAGGGTACATGTCATGGCCGGCGAGAGCACTCAGCTCGAGGAAGCTCGTGCCCGGATCGACCAGAGCAGTGATGCGGTCTCTGACCAGCAGTTTTCCTCGCTCCACGTGCTTCTGTCTCGACTTCTCGGGCCCTCCCTTGGCGGCAGACTCATGGAGTGCCGTCAGCGTGTGCATGTATTCTGCCATGGCGGCGGCATTGTCCCGGAAGGCATTGCTGGATGGGTCTACTGCCGTCTGGACGACGGACAGCTGTGCCGCGTGGTACGGGCTCGTGTAGGTGGACGCTTTCCGTCGTTGATCGAGGCAGCGGCATTGGACTGGCTGGAGGGCGGGGCGGAGGAGGAGAGGGTGGTGGAGGAGGAGTGGTTGGCGGCGTGGAACGTGCTGCAACAGCGCTCGCGCAGGTAAAGGCAGCAGCTGGAGGAGGGAGGCCATCGTGGGGTTGGTTTGGTACCTCGCTCTCACATCCTGCTGCTTCCCATACCTACACTATGTATGTACCTCCACTATAGGTACTGTACACACGACCACGGTGAAGCTGTTGCTTGAGCCGAGCCCGCTCGCTTATCACCGGCACAGACGCGTCCCCCCCACAGACACAAGATGGAGCCGCTTCCACTCCCGCCTCCGCTCCCTTCCCTTCCCTTCCCTTCCCTTCCCCTCCTCAGTCCTGCCCTTCCATCTTTTTGTCCCTCTCCAATATGCCCCCGTCAATACACCTCCGGACCGCCCTGCTACAGCCCAC
>JH792495.1:232224-266212 GCA_000291705.1 Sphaerulina populicola P02.02b
TCTCTCCTCCTCTCTCTCTCTCTCTCCCTCCCTCCCTCCCTCTTTCTCTCCCTCCCCTCCCTTCCTCCCTCCCCTCCCTCCCCCTCCTACCTCTACTCAAAGCCCCAACGGTCCTACAGAAAATTAATCAAAAAAAGAAAAGAAAAGAAAAATCTCTTATATAGGAGGTACCTTACCTATAGGCTATAGTATATAGGTTTTTAAATAAACGGACCTTTAATCGATTAATTTATTATATTACCTAGGTACCTTAGATAGGTATATAGTAGAGTAGAGTAGAGTAGAGTAGAGTAGAGTAGAGAAAGAAAAAAAGAAACAGACGAGACATCTATCGAGATAGGTATGGTATGTACTCTAGATATATTCTATTTTAAATTTTTGCACAAGGTATTTTCTTTTCTTTTCTTTCACACACATATCGCTCGAAAGGATGCCCACCTACCTTACCTTAGCTAGAAAAGACAAAACCAAACACGTGGTAGTAATAATAAATCATAGTAAGTTTGAACAATCAACTCACGATTGCATACACATGTCCAAAAAAAAAGAAAAAAAATAACTACATGTACCTCACAACTTTGGACCTTCCTCCTTCTTCAACATCTTCATCTTCGCGCGTTCCTGATCTCTTATCAAGCGCCTCAAAATTTTGCCCGAAGGCGACTTAGGCACGACAGGGATAAAGTCCAAGCCGCCGACGAGCCACTTGTAGCGAGTTTTGTGCAGCTCGACGTACTTGGTAATAGAAGCGCGCAAAGTGGCATCATCGGCCTTCTCGCCAGGATGCTTGACGACAAAGGCCTTGGGGACTTCGCCCTCGCGGTCGGACGGGATGCCGACCACGACACAGTCATTGACGGAGGGATGGGTGAGGAGATGAGCTTCCAATTCGGCGGGGGCGACTTGGTGGCCTTTGACTTTGATGAGTTCCTTGATGCGATCGACAATGAAGACGTGTTCGTGGCCGAGGGGCGATGTGGCAATGACGGCTTCGTCTCCCGTGCGCATATATCTTCCATCGGGCTCGTCGATGAACGTCTCGGAGTTGGCTTGGGGCCTGTTCCGATATCCGAGCACGACCGCCGGAGATTTCACCCAGAGCTCGCCAGGTTGGTCGTAGCCCGTAATCTCGTGGCCGTCGGCCGTCACGAGTCGCGCTGTAATGCCGGGGAGGAGCGATCCACAGCTCCCGAGCCAGATATCGGACGCCGCCGTGGCACATACGACCGTGGACGTCTCGGTGAGGCCATAGCCTTGCCGAATCTTCCACTCGGGATAAATCTGCGCCAGATCGTCCGCGGTTTCCTTGCCGAGAGGAGCCGCGCCGGTGAAGCACGCACGCACGCTCGATAGATCAAACTGCTTCAAGGTGTCCCTGGCCTTGGTCATGTGAATGATCATGGGAGGCACGAGGTACAACATGCGGATCTGGTGTTCTTGTATTGCCGTGAGCAACCACTTGAAGTCGTACTTGGGCAGTACCACCACGCCGTCACCCCTCCAGATTCCCACGTGGCAGATGACAATCAATCCGTAGATATGGGACATGGGAAGCAGACCAAGGCAGTTCTCGGTGTAATGCGTGTCTTCCGTTTGCTTTTTCGTCGCCTCTCGATCGGGCTTGTCATGGGTATTCATCTGAATCGTGTTGGCGATGACATTATAGTGCGAGATCATGACTCCTTTGGGCAAGCCCGATGTACCACTACTGTAACATAGGAACGCACATCGTTCCCGGGCATGTCCCTTGGGCCAACTCTCATCGGTGGGTGCAATTCTACCGAGCCTCTTGCCTGTTTGAATGAGGTCTTCAATCGTCTGGTGTCCAGGATTCTTCGCTCCTCCAGTAATTGCATCTGGCACAGGCAAGAGATATATTCTGTCGTTCGGAAGCTTCGACTTCTGGACTCCATCCTTGGCAGTCTGCAGCAGCGGCAAGCATGTGAAGATAGCCTTGGCCCCAGAGTCCTTCATCTGGTACTCCAGCTCGCGCGCATTGTATGCTGCATTAACAGCAGTCAAGACTCCTCCTATTCGGTGTACAGCCCAGGCCAGGGTGAGGTAGTCGACGGTATTCAGACTGAAGCAGGCAATGACCTTATCCCATTCGGACCCTTCATTCGGTTTGAAGCCAAACTCTTTGCACAGTGCCCGAGCGAGGTAATCGACACGCTCTTTCACTTCCAGCGCAGAGTACGACCTGCCACTGAGGGCGCAGACGAAGGGCGGCTTCGAGTAGCCCAGTGGAAATCGGCCATAGTTCTCGTCAAACATGAAGCGCTCCACCGAAATGGAATCGGGAATCTCTGGCAATGCCGGCACCCATGAGGGAGATTGGAAAGGCATGATGGGATGGCGAAAACGTAGGAGGAGGCAGGGCGGGCGATTTGTTCGAGATGGCACGAATTGTGAGTGAGGTAAGCTGGTGTCGGGTCCGGGGTGTGTGTGTGTTCTCAAGGGGGGTCGGGTATATGGGAGTATATGTGCTTTTGAATTCAACCTTGAGTCCTTTACCTCCTAGTCCTTTACCTAGGTACAGTAGCCGGCTCGGTCGAGGGACAGTAGTGAGTCGTGAGTAGTAGAATATCAATAATTCAATAATTCAATAGCGAGACTCGTTGTACTCTTTCTTACCTCTCTCGATGCTTGGCCTTTCCATTACTCCTACCTCCTACCCCCTATCTCCTACGAGGTATCGTGATGTCGTGCGTGGGCTTGTCGGTTACCTAGCCGAACTACCTCCCTACATCATCTTAACCAACATGTATCCCCGCCTTTTGCGACCATCTTTCTCCACATTCGGCCCTCGGGGCGGCGCGTCTTCGGATCATGGTCATCATCTTGACAGTTGTCTATCTGGTCAACTTCCGCCTCCATCGTCACAGTCTTGTTTAATATGCTTCGCCATGTGCCACTGCCACCATATCCAGACCACAGCGCCGTTGTCCCAGTCTAAAGTGACTGCAGACGATTACAAACAACGAGAAACGAACGAGATCGGGCATGTCGGCAATGGGTTTCCGAGTTCTGAGCGAGTTATGAACAGAATCCACCTTCCAAGATACCTCCGAGTAACGACCAGAGACGTCCGAGTCCCTGAGCAGCTACATGGTACCTACCTGTACCTACATAGTACTTCCTGCAGTACTAGTCTACAAGAGCAATTCCCAATCCATCAGGTACATTAGCCGGCCACTTGTCTGATTGCATGACGCTCAGTAGCGCGGAGGAGAAGACCGTCCTGCTCTCATCATGCATCGCAAAGTGCTGCTCAAAGTCTGTGTGTGATCAAGGCTGGTGCTATACCACGTCGAGGGGATGCGGGTGGCATCCGCAATAGTCGCCCTGCTCGATTACCTGCATACAACGCCAGCAGAATGGCGAGTGGCACTGAGTGCCTGTGTCGCCAAGATTAGCGAAAGTTCCAATCTTGGATGGAGTAAGCTTCTCTGTTCTTTGACTCACAAACCATGAAGTCACAGCCGCCATTCTTCTCGATGCTGAACGTGCATTTGGGGCACTTCTTGCAGGCAGTTGCTATCAGAAGCAGAGAAGCTTCATTGTCGGAGTGTTGCGTACGCTGGTGAAACTCTTTACAGGTCTCGCCCTCGTGATACGGCAAGTCGCATGTGACGCAGGCTTTTGCGCCGCACAGAATGCACGTGAAGATGTCAAGGATATCTTTCGGTTCTTCTGTATCGTTATCAGCAGCAGGACCGCGAAACCATGCGTTGAGCCGCAAAGCTGCCGCGTGTGTGCATGGCGGACAGCAGTATGGTGGTTCCTACCTTTTTCTGTTGGAACATCGGTGTCGGTAGAAGCAGCGGCGACCTTCTTACCTCGCTTGCCGCCGGTCTTCTCCTCCTCCTCCTCCTCCTCCTCCTCCTCCTCCTTTGGCGATTCCACAAGAGGCTGCACATCCGTATTGTCCTTTGTGTAGACTTGGCCGCTGTCGCAGGCCGGAGCAAGACACCACCGCCAGCCTGGTATGTTTTCTTCGATATGACGCCGAGCCAGCCGAGCAAATTTTCCATAGGATGCTGTGGTAGCCGCGGCCTTCACGTTGACAGGCCTCATCATGGCAGGGCAAGGCTCACCTCGGAACAGCTCTGGACATCTGATGGCGAAGGTGGAGTCTCCCGCTTCATTGTCGACTATTCTGTAATCGTGATTGCTGACACAGACATCGATCCAGTCCCGGAGGCATACACGGCAGGTGCGGATGAGATGTTCGCACTCTGCCGAAGAATTGTAGTCCGGAAACGATAGGCCGGTCTTCACAACACCACAAGTGTCACATAGATACCTGGGCTTGGTAGTCTGCTTCCTCTTGGTGGGCGGCGAGGCGACTACAGTCGGGACGACAGTGTTACTGCGCAGCGCCCTCTTCTTCTGCGTCATCGTCGTCGTCGCCGTCGCCGTCGTCGTCGTCACCTTGGCGGTGAGGGAGGGCGATGCGGCGGCTTTTTTCTGGGCCATCATGTTGGTTCTGGGACTGGGGTTGTGTGTGAGAATGCAGTGGTGTGTGGGTGTGGGATTGTTGTGCCGAAGGGAGTTTGTAAGTGGGAGGGCGAGTGATTACATGTCGTGTCGGGTGACATGGAGAGGAAGAGAGGAAGAGAGGAAGTGAGGAAGTGAGGAAGTGAGGAAGTGACAGGCGCGCGCGCACTCTGAAGCCTACCTAAAATGACGAGTGGAAGCAGTGCTTGCTCTTACTTAGGACGGGAGTGTGCGAGTGCAGTCCGTGTCAGACAGCCCAGTCCGAAGCTGAAGGTATAGGAAGCTTAGCTTGTTCTCTTCAGTCTGAAGGAAGACTGGAAGTGTCGTTTCTCTCGGTCGTGTCGTGCCTCTCGGTCTTTCCTCTCGGTCGTTGCAATTACCCAACTAGGCAACACCTGAGTGGGCCTGAGGCAAACACCTGAGTAGGTAATCAACATTACCTGTTCGGGTCTTATCTGGCCGTGCTTATCACCGGGCAAGCTATTCAGCCTAAAGTGACCAGGTACAGATATTCTGATCTTATTATTATTATCTCCCTCCCTCACCATCCATCAGCCAAGTTCCAACAACCAGCACCGCCACCAAAATGTCTGCCAACAAGAAAATCATCCTCACCGAGAATGCTCCCAAGCCTCTTCCCGGCATCTACAGCCAAGCCGTCGTCGCCAATGGCACCGTCTACTGTTCCGGAAGCATCGGCATCGACACCACCGGCAAACTCATCGAAGGCACCATTGGAGACCGCACGGTATGTTCATATACACTACCTACACTACACTACATGTACCTCCTCCTCATGAAGAGGTCATCATCATTGTAGAATCTTTTCGAATCATCAGACTGACCAGTGACCGACCCCCCCAATGTCCAACAATAAAGCATCAAGCCATCAAAAACCTCACTGCAGTTCTCGAAGCCGCGGGAACAAATATCAACAATGTCGTCAAAGTGAACGTCTTTATCGACGACATGGCAAATTTCGCTGCGATGAACGAGGTAAGAATGAGAGATGTTGATATTCCCCTCCCTCTCTCTCTATTTACTAATCCAAAAAATAAATAAATAGGTATACACCACCTACTGGGGCGAAAACAAACCCTGCAGGACATGCGTGGCAGCCAAGCAACTCCCCTTGGGAACAGATGTGGAGATTGAATGTATTGCGGTGCTTCCGTAAGTTGACATGTACCTAACAAATAGTATGGGAGGACGAGACACTTTCCATGTCTACAATCTTTCTCTTGTAAGAAAGATATTATCATCATCATCATCTTCTTCTTCTTCTTTGAAAAAGAAAAGAAAAAAAGAAGGAAAAAAAAAGGATTGCTTCTCGAGGCATGTTTCTGACGACTTGATTTTCTTTTACGGTAGAAGTCGCAACTCTAAGCTATGAGAGAGGAAGGAAAAAGGAGGAAGAAAAAGGAGGGGGAAAGAGAGAAGACAAAGGAAAAAAAAAGGCAGAGGGGACTGCGAAATCGCTATGTTGATCAGATTTCAAGCGTGAGTGCACATAACAATTGTGGTCTGTATCCATTTGCAAAGAGAGGCGAAAAAAGAAAAAGAAATAAAAAAGAAATAAAAAGGAAATAAGCTATAAAGCAAGGGAACAAACGCAAGTCAATATGAAAAGCTCAAATGAGCATCTCCATCTGCTCTCGCACGTGGCACCAGATGTAATGGTCTGTCGTCGTCGTCGTCGTCGTCGTCATCGTCTCGCTACTCGTATGGTCCTGGCATCGGCGGACTCTTCGCGGGGTCTTTGTAATATATCATGCCACTCGAAAAATGTCTGCTATTGGAGCGTTTCAAACGTGAGGGCCGCCAACCTAATACGGCGGAACTCTTGGATAGTATGGATCCAGCTGAAGTAGGCCGGCCCGATGAGCTTCCAGGTCGCACGGCATCGGACTTGGAATGGCCATCTAACGATATCTTATCTCTCAGTCGGCGCAGTATACTGGGAGATTTGGCCTGTAGCGAGACCACTCGCATGTCTGCAAATGCAGCTTGTTGTGATCCAAAACTACTGTCAGGTTCGAAAGAAGGGGTGTAAGACGACATATCTAAAGGTGTTGCTCGGCTCCACCGCCTGCCCCGTGGCGTGCGTGGCATGGGTGTCTCTGAAAATGTCTCCGAGGTGGCCCCGTTCGATGCAGAGAAATCCGGTGCTTCTCTCTTGCGACTATGATAGAGCTGAGGAGTTGGGGGCAGCTGGCTGCTGCTGCTGCTGGAGCCAAGGCGAGCCCTCCTGGTATATGGAAGTGCGGTCACATCTGGGCTGTCGATATCACCTCTTGGTCGTGAAGCAGATCGAGGAATCGATCGCTCGTTACGCGGATTACTTGTATATGAGCGCACGCTGGACCGCGTGCGGTCAACCTCGAAGAACCGGTCTGGATTAGCCGGAGTGCGAGGTGCTTCCTGATCTAGCCAGCTGTCTGCACCGCGTGGCATCTCCTGCGAACTGACGCTCTGTTTCCTTGCCGATCGAGCCGTTTTGATGTTACTCCTGCGCTCTAGAACACGTTGCGCGTCTCCATACTCATCTTCAAATTGGGAACGTTCATCCGGAGGTTCGCCATCCAGTCGGATTCTTTTGTTGTTGAGCAGGACTGATACGCTGCGATCGTAGTCTTGCGTGATTGTCTGGAACTCTTGGGCATGCTTCAGAGCGATCTGCGACTTGCGTTTGGTGATACGCTGATTGTAGTCATTCACGAGCTTTCGCTCCGCAGTTCGCAACGCAACAGCTGTATCCACGGGCAGTGTCGTCAGCATCAGAGAACGTTCCGTCAGATCATCTGAGCTCGCTCCAAACTTTGCAACAAGTTTCTTACGTTCTTTCACAAACTGTGCGTGCTGCTCAGACGTGATCAACTGCTCCATCGTATCTCTGTCCTTGGCAAGCGCCTCGACCCTGAAATTGTACTCTGCCGCGAGCTTGTCCTTTGCGCGTTGCAGCTCGCCAACATGCTCATTGATCTTGCGAGCGAACAATGCCTCATTGGCACTGATTACACTTCCAAGTTCGGAAAGCTCGGCGCGAGCATTGTCGAGGTAGTCCTCGAAGGATCTCGACTTCCACGCCATCTCGACATCTTCTCGAGCCTGTCGAACGCCGGGACTAGCAGGTGTCATGGGCCGTGAGCCGTTCGTGAAACGGCGAGGAGCTTGGATTGGAGCGAACGTAGCCGCATGGGCTTTCCACTCAACGATGTTGGCATCCGTCTGCACAATAGCGTCAGCAGAGCTGCGTGACCCGTCTCTTGGCCGAGCTCGCTGTTGCAGAAGCATCTCAAGTTCCTTCACCAGGAAATCGTTCTGCCGTGACACCTCCTTCTTTTCTTCTTGCCGCTTATCGAGCAGAGATCGCATCGTCGAACGTTCTGCCTCCAGCACAGAGACTTGTGCATGAAGACTTGAGTTTTCTTCGCGAATGGCAACAGTCGATGCTCTACGGTTACTGGAGCCTCCTGAGGTCTTCTGCTGGAGCTCGCGCAATGAAGTCTGCACTTGTACTAATTGCGATGTCAAATCGTCCTTCTCGTTCGCAAGAGCCGTGACATGTTCGTCGGATTCCGCTTTAGCTTCGGCAATGCGTTTGTCGGCGTTCACAACTTGCTGCCGAAGTGAAGCAAGAGAACGCTCTGCCTCAGCCTGACCAGTCATCGTCGCATCTAGTCTCGCCTGAAGAGCCGCAATTTCGGCATCACACGCTGCTTGTCGGGCGGAGACTTGAGTGGCATTGCCCGTCTGCAGGCGTGCCTCCAGGTTGGCAAGTTGGGCCTGATGCTCCGTTGTCAGACGAATGACCTCTGCCTGCTGCGCCTCCAATGCACGGGATCGACTCTCGTTCAGCGCATCTTGCTGTGCAGCCACCAGTTCTTTGCGCTCTACTTCGGCAGCTTGCTTGGCCCTTTCGAGCGCATGCTCTACATCCTTCCGGTGCGTGCGCTCGAGCTCCGAAAGCTGAAATGCGGACGTAGTCTGAGCAGTTTCTCGGATATAAGACATAGCATCCTGGTGACGCTTCTTCAAATTCCTCACTTCAGCATGACTGCTCGAGCGTGCCTTTTGCACTGCAGCAGCCAATGCAGCCTTATGCTCGGCCTCGACCGCTGCGGCTCGATTCTCGGCCTCGCGCCGTGCGTCCTCGATTGCCATGGCTGTCTTGTCGGTATGGAGCTGTTCCACTTCTTTGAGCTTCGACGCTGTGGTCATATCACTGTTGGACATCAGCTCGGCCAAATACTTTGCATGCTCTTCCTTGAGCTCGTGCATTTTCGCCATCCATGCTTGATCGTGCTCTGCAACCTCTCTGGCGTGGGTTACCTTGGCCTCGTCCAGCTGTGACCGAAGTTGGCCCTTCAGCTCGTCTATCGACCTTTGGTGCATGGTCTTGGTGGCATCAAGTTCTCCCTCGAGAGTGCGCTTGACGCTCGCGAGCGCTTGCTCATGCTCACGACGGATATGGTCCAGCTCATGTTGTGCATCCGAAAGAGATCGATCGTGACGAGATGTAAGGACATCAGTCTTCGCAGCTGCTTCTGCCAATTTTGCTTCAAGCATAGATTCGCCTTCTGACCTTGCAGCTTCCAGCGTCCTAGCATGCTCCTGGCGCACCCTGTCGAGCTCTTCTGCTGCAGCCTTTTTACTTGCTTCAAAGTCGTCTTCACGCTTAGCCTGCCGTTGGGTCATGGTCATCCGCAAGTCGTCAAGACGATTCTGATGCTGCTCTGATAATATCTTGAGCTGCTGATCATGGGTCGCTTGCATCTGATACACACACTCTTTTTGGGCAAATTCCACCGCTGCGAGTGCAATAGCGTGCTCAGCACGAGCCTTATCCAGCTCCGCTTTGGCCGTCCCACGAGCCTGCATCAGCTCAGCCTGATGCTCTTGTTCTCGCCCATGCTCGGTCTTGTCGCCGAGGTCTCGCAGTGATGCTAGTTGTCCCTCGTGCTCGGCCTTGAGGCTTTCAACAACCGCGTCGTGTTCCAGGCGCACTCGTCCGACTTCACTTTCCTTGTCTGCAACTAGCTTCTCTTGCTGAGCGAGCCCCTCTGCTAGTTTACATTTCATGTCTTCGAGAGCTTCGTTCGCAATCTGCGATTCTGTGTCATGGCGAGAGCGAAGCAGGGCAAGTTCCTCCACATGCTCCGCATGCAACTTTGTTGCGGCATCTTCGTATCCCGCAGCTGCGCCCCTGGATTCAGAAATGGAGCATTCAAGCTCCTGACGAATACTGGCCATTTCTTCATTGTGCTTGCCCTCCAACTTACAAAGATCTTGCTCATGCTCTGCAGCTAAACGCTCATAGACTTGGGCGTGCTCCAGGGTAGTTCTTTCGATAGCAGACTGATGGTCTTCGCGCATATTTCGCCTGACCCTTTCGTGCTCACCCTCCAACGATGCCATGTCCGCTTGTAGTTGCGCAACTGTGCTCCGGAGGCTGGAAAGCTCTGAGGAGTGTGTATCACGTAGACCTGTGAGCACATCATCATGTGCAGAATTCTGCGCAGCAATCGTAGCATCATGCTCCGCTCGCAGCTTGTTGATAGCGTCAGTGTGCTCAATCCTCGTAGCTGCAAGCTCCTCAGAAGCCTTGGCTGTCAGTTCCTGTTCGTGGCTAAGGTTTTTCTTGTGATCAGCCACTTCTCGCTCGCATGCTAAGGTATGCTTGGTTTGGAGCTCCGCGATTGCAACTGTATGCTCAGCATCTTTCGCCTCGGCTTCTTGCTTTAGTTTGTCGACTTCTGCTACGAGAGCCGCACAGCTGGATGCGTGAGTAGCCTGCAGCGCTTCAAGCTTGCTCTCGAAAGTCGAAGCTGATTCAGAAGCTTCACGCTGCCACTTCTCCAATGCTGTGTCCATCTTTTCCTGGTGATCTTGTTGCAGCTCGTCAATATTTCCGGCATATCGTGATTGTACAGCACGAAGTGCAACGCCATGTGCCGTTCTCAGGTCTTTGATCTGATTTTCGTGCGTCACTCCCATGGCAGAATTGTATTTCTCGAGTTTGGTTACCTGAGCCTCGAGCTTTTCGAGCGCCTCCTGATGGCACTTCTCGGCTGCTTGCCGTTCTTTCTCGGCAGCCTCAACAGCCTGAGAGTGCGCAGACTCTAGCCCATCGATAGCTGCCTGCTGCTCTTCCTGCAACGTTTGAAACTCAGCCTCGCGAGTCTGCAACTCTCTGGCATGTTGCTCTGCAGTCACGCGGGCTACCTCCCGTGCTTCGGTATTAGCAGCATCCAGCTTTTCGGCATGCTCGCTTCTCTCTTTCTGTAGCGCAGACTGTTGGTCTTCTTCCAATACAGCTAGTGAAGTGGAGTGTTCCTGTCGAAGATTGTCGATTGCGGCGCGGTATTCAGATTTGAGCTTCTCAAAATCATCAGCCCGTCGCTGCTGCTCCTGAGCGAGCTTCGCTGCAGCGTCAGCTTTGACACTGGCCAGCTCCTCACCATGCGCAGCCTGTAGCTCTGCCTTCTCGTGAGAGTGCTGCGCTTCTACTTCTTTGATCTTGTTGGCTTCTTCGGCCTGAATACGGTCCAATTCGGCTGCGTGCGTAGACTTGAGTTCACCAATAGTCTGTTCGGCGGCTTTGTGCTTTCGGCCCAGCTCGACTGCATGTTTCGTTGCTGTTTCAAGTTTGCTGTGCAGCTCACGGACGCTTCGTTCATGGTTTCGAGTCTGATGTCCGTGTTCCAGCTTCACCATCTCCAGTCGGTCTGCGACATCTTGATGCTCGCGCTCCAATTTGGCCACCTTCACATTGGACTCCTTCAGAGCACTCTCCACCGCTGAGTTCAAGGCATGTAGTCGCAGGATTTCTTCTTGGGCTGATCGATGCGCCACATCTGTACTCCCCTTTTCAACGCGTAAATCGTCAAAGGCTTTCGACTTGGCCACCAAAGCTTTTGCCCCATCTTCAATCTTCGTGTTCAGCTCTTCCACCCATTTCCGTGTCGCTTGGAGCTCGCTCTCC
This sequence comes from Sphaerulina populicola P02.02b, assembly GCA_000291705.1. Taxonomy (NCBI): domain Eukaryota; kingdom Fungi; phylum Ascomycota; class Dothideomycetes; order Mycosphaerellales; family Mycosphaerellaceae; genus Sphaerulina; species Sphaerulina populicola. The sequence continues at coordinate 243,710 of JH792495.1, forward strand.
AGGGCAGACTTCTCTTTCGTCGCTCTCGTCAACTGTACCTTCGTGTCTCCCAGCTCGCCCTTCACTCTCTCCTTCTCACGCACCACCTGAGCTTCCAACTTGCCCGTCTCGGTCGCAAGATCCTCCAGCTCGTGCTTCAGCAGATCCCTCTCCTCCACGGCACGATTCGTCCTCGCTTCAGCAATCTCCTTCTGCTCTGTCAATCGGTCCACTCGTTCTTCCGCACTCTGTAGCGCACTTGCGTACCCTGCCTTTTCCTGCTTCAGCTCAGCCTCCAGATGCTTGTGCTCCAGAAGTAACCCTTCATTCCGTCCTGTTAATAAGTCGACACGTTCCTCTGCGCTTTCCAACAAACTCTCGAATTGCTCCCTCTGCATCTGTAAAGCTTCATGTGCCTTCTCCAGCTCTTCGTCCCTCTCATCCAGCACACTCTCTACCTCACTCTCGCTCTCCTGGCCCGGATCAATCTGGCTTGCCCTCCTCGCCAATACATGTGCCTGCTCTTTTGCTCTGTCCACAGCCTGCGATAGCTCAAGCTTGATCCTCCTTTTCAACCCATCCAATTCATGAAATATCTGTTCTCGCCCAACAGGCTCCTGTTTCTTGTTCCTAAACACCACTGCGGTGATACTTCCCGCGGCATGTTGCCGGTTACTCTCGGCACGTGTCACCAATTTCTTGATATGATCGATTTCATGGCTGATGCTCCTCGCCCCGCCTACCAAAGCATTCGAGTGGGCGGATTCGGGTCGTTCGGTCGATTCGCTCCATGCTCGTGAGGGAGGTCGTGAGGGAGGCCGTGAAGCGGAGTGAAATGAGCCGCTGGCTGTGCTGAAAAAGCCCGACTCGTTCATCGTGACATACTACAATGATAGGTAAGGTACATGCAGGTATCAACCCGGCCGAAATCGCCGTTCTGGCATGGTCTTACGCTCCAGGCGCGTTCGCCAGTCAAGTTTCCCTAGGAGGTAAGGTGGAGGTAGAGATAGATTCACAAGGACTGGCCCCTTGGTCCTAGTATATACTCTACCGTTCACAACGTGCAGATGGCAGAATGCAAGCTACCTTAGTCGATAACGCCCCGCCCATTGCACACTTATGCCGCTTTATGCCGAGTCAGTAGGAAAGTTTGCCATGATGCCTAATTCACAAAGGGAAAAAGGAGGGAGCAATGAGAGATGGTCTAATGTAGATAACTCGTGCAATGTGTGGGCAATGTTTGATATGGTTGGTGGTGTAGGAGGTATGTAGGTATAAGCTGAGATGTATTAGAGTCTAGATCTATGACGGCGTCAATTGCAAGATCCTAGTCGTGCACAGTTAATTATGTAAGGTATAGTGGTATACATAAATAACTATATATAGGCTGGCCCGCACCTGCCCGTAGCCCCAAACATGCTTACTAGTCATATATGAACGCCAATGTTGAAGAATGAAGATACATGTATCCATTGACAAGAATCAGTCAATGACATCTTGGACAAGATTCATGCACGTCAGAACTAAATAGGTAGGTAGCCTAAGTTAGGTACATATTCTTGGATTATACTCACCCAGGAGGCCCAAGCAGTGGTGATGCTAATAATATAATACACTGGTATAGAGACTCGTCTCGCGCGCAAGAGCATCGCGCTCCCAACAGTCAAGTGTGTAGGCGTCTAAACTTCTGCCTCGAGGAATGCCAAATTGGCTATTAAGTAAGCTTCTTCCCTTCTTTCCCTCTCCACTTCGGCCCTCAACTCGTTCTATAGGAATGACACGGTATCCATATAATACCAAATGTGTTCCTATCGCGAGCTTCGACTTCCACCATGTGCGTATTTTCGTCATCTCGCTAGTTGTGATATCGATTGCAACTGGGGCAAGTCTTTTGGGCTTCGCGGGCTGTGACGCCGTAATATCGGCTCAAGCATCATTTCGTATCAGTTGGGATGGCGCGTGTGTACGGTCCAGGATCGCGATGAACCGTTCCAATACCACATGCTCCGACCTTCGTCCATGGTGTGTGCAGTCTGAGACCATCCAGCATGCTAGTCATTGATCGCCTGGAAGCCACCAGCACCACGACTACGCTCTGGTTCCGCTGTTTTCTCTGTATCCTCTTCCATGTCTCGCGCCCCTTCTTCCCTCTTTCTGTGTGGCCCGTCCCCATTCGCTCGACTGCTGCCTGGGATGCCGGTGGGCGGCGGACCGTAAGGTGAGGTATGCGGGAGCGCTGGCGCCTGACTGTTTTGCGGAGGTTGTTGATGTACGAAGGCGTGACTGCCGTCCTGTAGCACAGCATTGGCTGACACCGCTTGCCCGCTTGGTCCATACACCATCGGCATTGACGAGGATGCGCGTGACTCGGAAGGCCCGTTCGCACTAGGTGGTGCATACTGGACGTGCTGAAAGGTACTCTGCGAAGGCCCTGCCTGTCCGTGTGAGCTAGATTGTTGACGACGTCTCTTGTCGCGGTATGGTCTGTCCGGTGGAGGTGTCGCCATGCCGTCGTCGCCGCTCCCGTCACTACCGTCAATGTTGTGGTCTGTTCGCTTCCGTAACTCGTCTAGCAGAAATGCTCGCTCCAGCCGCATCTTCATAATCGATCGATCGAGACGCAGTCGACGCATCTTCAAGTCATCGTTCGCAGATTCGATCTCGTTCAGGCGGCGCTTGAGCTGAATACATTTGCGGTAGTAGGCCTTCTCGACACTCGGCGCGAGAGGCGTGCCTGGTGGTAGGTCTGCGATGAGTTAGGATATGGAAACGAAAGATACGCAGCTCGAACTATTCGCACCTCCCGCAGGCATCGCCTGGTCGTTGATATAGTCTCGCTATGGAATACGGATGTGCGGCAGCAGGCGTCGTCGTGATGCAAGTATTGTAAGTGTCGTGATGCACGTATTGGAAGTGGAATGCAAGATGTCAGGTCGTGGTATGTAGGAAGGGAGACGGGACCATGAGGTACATGGTTACCACTAGCGCGAACGGTATAGCTCCACACTGCACTTCATGTAATCGACGCGACACCCTGCCTCACCTGCATCACATCACTGTCGACCCACATCAGCTGGGGGCGATGCAGGCTCTAGCGCCGCTGCATACTACTAGTGCATCACTGCCGACGACAACGATTTGGTCCATCTGCTCATGGCTCGTTTAGCAAATCTTCCTCGCGGCCGCCGTGACAAAGGGACTTCCGGAAGAATGTATCAATAGGTAGGTATGCTTCATGTGCATGACTTCCGTGGCTCTTTTCTTCTACACGCCATGGTTCCCACATTCTCAGACCTCGCCAACATGCAAGACCTCTACACCACGATCGAAAAGACTGCCTTGGCGTTCGTGTCATCCATTGGTGAGGAAAGCCACGAAAAATATCTCGCTCCCGGCTTCGAGACCACGTATGGTCCACTACAGCAAGAGATTCCGCTCGATACTTCGCTTGTTCACCTCGATAACCTCACCTACAAGAATTACTACAAATCCGAGCTGGACAAGTTCTCCATTGATTCTAACAAGCGTCTCCTGGACAGCTCGGTTGATCCCAAGAAGCGTAAAGCTTGGCTATGGTATCAGCTCGAACTCCAGAACGCAGAAGAATTGTTGGGCTCACCATACGAAAAGGTCATCATGGAAGTCATGTGGCTGATCGACCTCACCGAGGATGGCAAGAAGGTGCTCAAATGCAGACAATACCTCGACACTATTGGCTGTGATGCGTTTTTCCCTGACCAGGCAGATGCCGCGCAGGCCAGCTTTCCCACGCTAGGGCCGAGTGAAGGTGTCAGTACACAGGATTCAATGGAAGCGCTAACGGCGATTGATGAGAAGAATGCTGTCGAGGATTTCCTGAAGGGCTTGAGTGTCTCGCGGAGCTAGTGCAGAATAGCAGTCGCAATAAAATAATCGCATCTGATTTTTTCCGGGTGCTGATCATACAAAGAGTGCTTTCCATGGTACCTGTTTCGTTCCGTGTCTTGGTATTTCTTGTGTCGCTAGCTATTGTCACAAACATATGAAGCAGAGCATCGATTTCAGGACGAATGTGCTATTATAGGTAAATCTCCAAGAAAACACACCAAACAAAAACGATCTCATACTTGTTGAGTAATATGTAAGCCATGCTTCAATAAATCTTCCCAGCCTTCGCAGACGATGAAGAATGGAGAAATTCCTCGAGGCCGCAATGAGATATACCCGGGAGAAGAAGAAAAAGAATCAAGCATGAAGTGGGAGCCGCGTTGAGTGATGCATCGAATGCTTTTCTATACATATATGCTGCAGACCAGACTCCAGCGTCTGCTTCCAGACAGCCAAAACCCTCTTCTCCATCCGGCCAAAAAATGATACAAGTGCGCCGCCCGTCTTCATCATCGCTGCAAACCTATATCCACTCCCACCGGTGTCTCGCTACCTATCGAACCACCATCTCAAAGCTCCTACCTTCGCCATACGTTCCATTCTCCGCATCTCCAGCTTGATCACCATCATCACATCGGGCTCGCAGGCACTTTTGTTTCTCCCCCATAACCCGCGCTTTCAACGCAGCCAAGCGAGCCTCCCAGCCTCCATCGACCGACTCGCCCCACGCACGAATAGCAGCCTCCCGGCGTAGGTCCGAGTGAAAGTGAATGGTCTGTTCAATCTTCTCGTGCAAAACGTACTCCATCTCAGAGATAATCTCAAGCATCACATCAACATCAATCGAGCTTCGACTCTCGTGCGCAATTTCCAACCGGCTGCGAGCAACATCTCGATCCCTCTTCGCCATTTTGACTTCTTCTTCGAGCCGAATCAAGTCATCTTCGGAGCTGATGCTCATGGTGGCGTTCGCGGTCAGGGTAAATTCCAAATTACTGCAACGCTGAGTGAGAACTCCAGCATTCTTTTCTGCGTCAGCGAGTTCTCGCTGGTGCTCATTCTCCTTCGATGCAGATTCTGCCAACTCAATGGACTGGTTTGTGGTTTGGTGCGTGAGAAGGTCGATTTGCTTCATTTTCTCGTCCAGTGTTTTCTTCATTGTGATTTGAGATTCCTGGTATTGCTCTCGCTGAGAAATTTCCTTGGACAAGACTTGCTGGAGTGAATCAACTGCAGCTCTGGAATCGAAGATGGAACTTTGGTTGACAGTCTCTCGCTCTCGAGCGAGAGCTATTTCGCGTGTTAATAGAGCACAGTCTTCCGCATGCTTGTCTGCTTGTTCGTGAGCATTCCTGATTGCATCATTCAACTTCTGCTCCACCTCGAATAGTTCTCGCTCATTCTTGCTGATATTGACATTAAAAGCGTGGTACTGGCTTTGACTGGCGACAAGAACAGTCGAAGACTTCTGCTCTTCCTTATCAAGGTCCTTGTGGAGGCGACATATCTCTGCCTGATCAAGACGACATTGTTTCTTCAGTGAATTCACTACTGCACACATGGTCCACAGTGCGCCTTGCGCCGACTCTGAGTTGAAGGTCTCTAGTTGCACCTCGCACTTGAGAAGAGCCGTAGTGATCTCGAGTTGCTTAGAAAGAGCCTCGCTCTCAAATATTACGTGCTGCAATTTCTTCTTCATGCTACAGGTCTTTCGGAGCATTGCTAGAGTCTGTACGCCCATGTGAATTGTGTCTTCCTGCTTTGTAATACGATGTGTATTCGTCCTTGATTCCAGCTTCTGTGCGAACGATGTCGGGACATTGACGTGAAACCTCATTCTGTCGCCGTAGGCGCAGAAATTGCGATCGCGTTCCGACGCATTCAAAGTGTCCAGAAACATGATGGATTTCGGATGCGGTCTGCGCTGCGTGCAGAGACAGAGAAGGGAGACTAGCTCTGTCGAGCTTTTCCAATTGATGTGCCTTGACGCGGCCGCTGGATGAAGATTCGGCGGAAAGTGTGGAAATAAGCAGGAGGTTGATCTCAAGTGGCGCTAGATTATATTGTGTTAGCAAGAACAGTGAAGGTGTTTTAAACTTTCCTGTGCTGCACCGCAAGTGAATAATGCGCCTTAGCGCGCCTGTGAATCTTGGCGTCCAGGCAACGGCGGCACTCCCGGGTGTCAAGCCCTTCACTCGCCCTCGGCGTCCATAATCCTCGTATGTACATTGAAGCACGGTGTTTTGGGGTTCGTCAGTCATATAAAGGTACGGTGTCAGTGATATAGCTTGCGTTGCCGACATGTCAGCAAAGACTCGCGGCAGCTTGAGTGCAAGAGTGGTGGTTTAGACTTCTGTTTGCCATCACGGTGAGTGACAATTACCTGTCTATTTGTCTAATGTATCCACTCACGCATGGATGATGATCCGGTAGAGCGGCTCTGATGTAATTTTGTGTCTGAGAGCCAGCAAACGATTGCAATGCAATAGGGTCTTTGTGAGCATATCTGGTTTGAGATTCGCCCGTGCTCGTGGTATGTAATTCAGCAACGGGTGATATCATCACTAATATTCGCTGTACTGGCTCGTTGTCCTGATGCAGGAACAATATGATCCTGGGATGCCCGGCTTTGCCTCGCCGCCTCTGGTCCTGAACCCAGCGATGAAGCGTGGAAAGCTTCTTCGGATATGAGCACAGAATGAGGAATGGTCCCAAGAGTGCTTCCAATACTACTGTCTTGACGAAGCTTGATTTCCTTGAGTGGGATTGAACTCCTGCGACCGGAATTCTGTCTTGCTCCCCAGCTAGCACCAGATGTCGTGGACGAATAGCCTTGACCAGATCGCCACGTCTCCTCGTCGACTTTATCAAACGGCCGCATAAATGTCTTCAGACATGGCAGCGAGGCTGAGATGATAGACCAGAACAGCTCGGTCTCAGTCCAGATGAAGGGTAGCACAAGGGCAGTGCCGTAGCCCTTGCCATCTCGGAACATGCTGATTTGACTTAAATTGAGCGCGGCAAACACAACATCCATCAACCTGAATGCGAAGATTGTCGTGACTGTGATCTTCGCTGATCTTTCAATCAAGACTTTCAGTACCAGAACCAGTGGAACGATGACAAGTAGGACTTCTGAGACCATGTCGAGGATGAGTATTATCTGCCATCTGGCAGGCTACGTGTGGCAATCAGCATTCTGGCTCCAAGTCGTGATGTACATAGCAATTACTTACACGATGGGGACATGAGCTGCTTCCGGGATGTGGAAAAGCTGGACTTGAACAAGTGATGAGGGCAGCAAGTATGCCAATCAGTCCGTACAATGCTGATATGCAGACCAGTAGCCAGGAGAGTACCACTGAGCTTCGTTTCCGTCCCTTTTCAAACAATCGCTGGGTGAGGAGAGCTGTCGAGACCTTCGATAAAGAATGGGCCAGTATGTACAAGACGGTAGATGCAGTAGTGTACTTGCGATTCGGTCAGTGGCTCAGTTCAATGGCATATACGATGCTGGTTGCATAGGTACCTTTTCAATGGTACTGATCTGGTCGGTGGACAGTAGTATGAAGCTCTTGCCCAAGCCGTTACTCAGTGCGGCAAGCAGTGCGGTGTATTGGCCAACAGCGGCTACAGTCGACGCCAACAAAGCCCAGTCATCCTGGCCATACATTCCTAATGAATAGATACATATGTTAGCGTCGTGCTCATCGCACTCCCAAAAAGCTTGCGCGCTAGCATACCATATTTCACCACGAAGCGTATAACGAATGTTGAGACAACGTAGACGAACGACAGCAGGGTGATAATCCAAAGCCAACCTGCGTGATCGGTTTTGGTGATCTGTGTCAGGTAACGAGTGCCATTCGGCCATTGTGGCAACACGTCACTCCCATGACGGACAGAATCAGCCATTCAGGCAGGTCTGCTTCCGAATGCAAGTCTGTGAAGTCTCGGAGCCTGCGATGACTGACAATGGGAAAGCATAGATTCTTATTGTCGATGGCGAAGGTGTGTACTAAACGCAAGAATCGATGTGTAGCTCGCGTTGGCATGGCCTCGTCCGCATTTGGGTGCTATACTGGAGTGGATTCATACTTGCAGGAGATTGATGGCGCACAGCCGGCGGCTGTGGCTTAACACGGCTTCTCAAACAAGCCTGTAGAGTGATTGAACAATAGATAGCAGCTTCTTATGAGCTTCGTGCCTCAACAAGATTAAGAATTCGGTCTCATTCCAGCCTGCGACAGGTGCAGCAACATGGAGGGTGATAAAACTGCTTGACGACCCATCGGTCAATAAGGGTCACCTTTCATTTGCTACACCGAACCCCGACTGCCTTGTGTGTTCTGCTTATACCTCCTACCTAGCCCAGGCGGGCGATGATGAAGGGACTTCCAAGTTCCATCGACATAGTTCTATGCCGCACGGCTTGGCAACCACAGCGTGGCTTTTCAGCGCGTTTCGTAGATAGTACTTGTATGCAGGTCACCGCGTCCTTTTCCGAAACTAGTACAGGGGAGGGATCAGAACGAACAATACTTACGTTGCGCGGAGGTTTTCTGGCTTCAGACCATACATAAGACGAGGCAGACTGCTCGTAAGACTTGTTTGTAGTCTTCGAAAGCCAACGATTGTTCGTTCTGAGCCCATGGATATCTCTCCTTTCGGGCGTAGCACAGACGTTGTTGTACGGCAGGCTTGTGTCACATACCAGATGTTCGGCTAGCACACACTGCATGCATCGAATTTCCGATCGAGCCATCGACAGCGGGCTGCTGCACAGAAGAATCGGTAACCGTAGCACTATGTGCCAACTCCCTGCTCGGTTTCGTGCACCTGATAGATGTGCCAGCATCCGCAACCGCAGGTCTCATGGCAAGTATTCTAGCGTAATAGACATCACCCGCTATACTGGATGTATTACCGTTCTTTGAGTGGCTGCAAGGTGAATACAGCGCTTCGCGATGTGGAGTATTCCATGATGTACTTCTTCACGCGATGCAGATGCAAGACCTGATAGTCATTGGTCTTACCACTGTTTTTGATGTTCTCGTCCCCTTGATGCACAGCGTCTTCAGCTTTGCCGCGCAGGCGTGATGGGAGCGCTGAATAAAGGTCGGCGTCAACCCCCTAACCTCTGAGGGCAGTCCCAAAGCCAGAAGAGGGCGAGATAGCAGAAGAAGCGGAAGAGACAGATTGCCCACTACGAACAACATGTTCGAACAGCAGGACAGGGGCATGCACGCCGGTACGCATTCGACTTCAATCATGGCTATGCCAGTATCAAAATATACATCTCGAAAGAACAGTCGACATGATGTGCGAGAGTTGTCGGAGGTATCTCCTGGGGGCTCAAAGGGGCCAAGGGACATTCAGGCGGAGCTGGACGAGTTGGACGACCTCGCGACGGACCTGTCTGATCCTGGGAGAATGACATCCTTTGACGTTCGGGATATGAGCCGTATGGGAAAGCGACAAGAGATGCGCAGAGTGTTCCGGCAATTCTCAATCTTGTCGCTCACCACAGTAATCATGGCTTCTTGGGAATTCTTGTTGACGGCAAATACTCAGGGATTGGTCGATGGCGGGAGAGCTGGTCTATTCTGGAGCTACCTTTGGACGCTGTGCGGCTTTGGAATGGTCATTGCGAGCATGGCAGAGATGGCCAGCATGGTAGGTGACATCTCCCTCCTGTTCCGAACACGAGCCTGCGCAGTTGAACTGACATGCCATACAGGCTCCCACAAGCGGAGGACAATATCACTGGGTTTCGGAATTTGGACCAGAGAAGTACCAGAAATTCCTCAGCTACACCACAGGCTGGCTGTCGACCATGTCCTACCAAGCGGGGAACGCCTCGGGCTTCTTCCTCGCGGGCACCATCATCCAAAGTCTAGCGATGGTCAACTATCCAGAGTACTCGGCTCCGAATTGGCAGAGCACAATGTGCGTCCTGGGCGTGGTCCTAGTCTCTGGGATCTTCAACATCTTCTTTACTCGCTTTCTCCCCATCCTCAACAATATCACCATGGTTGTGCACCTTGCCGGCTTTGTCGCGGTCGTTGTGGTATTATGGGTTCTCGCGCCTCATCCTCCCGCCTATGATGTGCTTATGGACTTCGAGAATTCGGGAGGATGGCCAACGACAGGCCTGAGCTTGATGGTAGGGCAGATCAGCGCCATTGCCGCGCTGGGCTGTTCGGATGCGGCAGCCCACATGTCGGAGGAAGTGAGTGATGCAGGCCTCTCGGTGCCGCGCTCCATGATGTGGACCTTCTACATCAACGGCTCGACCGGCTTAGTGTTTCTGATCTCCGTGTTGTTCGCCATTCCATCCGTCACGGATGCGCTGAACGACCCCACCGGCTATCCCTTCTTCTACATCTTTAAGCTGGCCATGCCCGACACGAATATCGGCACCAATATCTTGACAGTGCTGACCGTCTGGACGTTGATGGTCGGCAACGTGTCATTCACCGCATCCTGCGCGCGGCAAGCCTGGAGTCTGGCGCGAGACCGAGGACTGCCCTGTTCGAATTGGATCTCTCGCATGGACAGCAGAGTGCACATTCCCGTCAATGCCACCTGCATCACGCTCGTCATCACCATCCTGCTCTCGCTCATCAATCTGGGCTCGAACGCGGCCTTCAATGCGATCTTGTCCCTCCAGCTGTCCGCGCTGATGGCTTCGTACGCCATCTGCATTACCTGTATGGTCTGGAAGCGACTGCGCGAGCCAACCTCACTGCCCCAAGCGCGATGGTCGTTGGGTAAGCTCGGCTTGCCCATCAATGTGGTTGCAATGTGCTATTCCATGTTCGCATGTTTCTGGACTTTCTGGCCAAACAGCACGCCAGTTGATGCGGCATCGTTCAATTGGGCGCCTGTGATATTTGTGCTTGTCATGATGTTTGCCATGGTCACGTATGCATTTCAGGGTCGACATCAGTTCGATGGGCCTGTCGCTCTGGTGAAGAGGGGTTGACTTGTCCATTCTGATATTCAGACATTCAGTAATACCTTAATCAAAAGTAGACCATCAATATTGAATTCAAAGCGAGCGGACATCGGAGGTTGCGCCATGTCCGCCGACCGATCACTTTTTCAGACTTTCCATTCTCATCCAATACCATACCTCCTACCAGTGATACCGCTGTATACCTAATTCGTTCATTCGACAGCAACAATGAAGCGCAAATTGAATCAACATGACGTTCCGGAGCCGACGACCACTACAGGTCCCAGCAGTAACGACGAGTCGAAAGCATCTGCGCCGCCGCCGCCGCCGAAAGCCACCTTCGCCAACCTGAATCTCGACGCTCGTCTCTTGCAGTCCGTCCACAAGCAAAAGTTCAGCGCACCCACGCTTGTCCAGTCCAAGACCATCCCGCTCGCTCTCGCCAGCAAAGATGTCCTCGCACGCGCAAAGACGGGGTCTGGCAAGACCCTGGCATACCTCCTCCCCACCGTCCACGCCATCCTCCAGCGCAAAGCAGGAGCGAAAAAGGTGAAATCAACCACTGCGCTCATCCTGGTGCCCACGAAAGAGCTGGCGACTCAGGTGACGAACTCTGTGAAAGAGGTGACAACTTTCTGCGCTGCTGAGGTCAAATGCGAGAACATTACGAGAAAGGAAGACCCGAGCGTGACCAGGGCCCGGCTGGCAGAGCTGCCAGATATCGTGGTCGCTACACCCGCAAGAGCCATACAGTGGGTGAATAGCGAGACGATGAAGCTGGAAGGCCTGAAGCATTTGATCATTGACGAGGCTGATCTGGTTCTGAGCTACGACGGCGAAGATGATCTGCGTGCATTGGCCAATCTTCTCCCCGAAGGTGTGCAGAAGCTGATGATGTCTGCGACTCTGAGGACAGAGGTCGATACGCTCACAGCCTTGTTCTTCGCCGAGGACTCCAAGCCTGAGATACTGGACTTGAGCCAGGAAGAGGCCAAAGAGAAAGCAACGTTGGCGCAATACACCGTAAGAACGGCAGAGGACGAGAAATTCTTGCTCATCTACGCCATCTTCAAGTTGCAGTTAATCAAGGGAAAGGTCATTGTATTTGTCGCGGACATTGACCGAGGCTACCGGGTCAAGCTGTTTCTGGAGCAGTTTGGCATTAGAAGTTGCGTGCTGAACGCAGAGTTGCCTGTCAACAGCAGACTACATGTGGTAGAGGAGTTCAACAAAGGGGTGTACGACATAATCATCGCAGCGGACGAGAGCGAGGTAGTGGGTAATGAAGATGGCAAGAAAAGTAAAGAGTCCGAAAGAGTTACAGAAGAAGATGAAGACGAGGATGAGGTCGAGCCAGATGGGGCAGACGCAGAGACTGAGCCGACCACCACCGAAAACAATTCCAACACACGACCAGTCAAGAAGCAACGAAGATCGCGGAAGGACCGCGAATATGGTGTTTCCCGTGGCATTGACTTCCGCCATGTCACATGCGTTCTGAACTTTGACCTGCCCACCAACAACAAGTCGTACACACACCGTATCGGACGGACGGCTCGCGCTGGCCAATCCGGCATGGCACTCTCCTTCTACGTACCAAAGAGTCTTTATCGCAAACACAAGCCAACCAGCATTGAGCAATGTGAGCACGACGAGGAAGTGCTCGCCAACATCGTCGCGAAGCAAGCCGATCAGGGGTCGGAAGTGAAAGAATGGGGGATCGATTGGAGCAAGCTCGATGGCTTCCGCTACAGACTCGTCGATGCTCTGCGCTCCGTGACCCGTATCGCCGTCCGAGAAGCTCGCACCAAGGAAATTCGAAATGAACTCGTGAAATCGGAGAAGCTGAAGCGCCACTTTGAAGAGAACCCGGAGGACCTGAAGCACCTGCGACATGACACGGAAAGCCATGCGGTACGAGCGCAGGCTCATCTGAAGCACGTACCCGATTATCTTCTGCCGCAAGGTGGGAAAGCCGCTGTTGCAAAGGACGTGGGGTACGTGGGTATGAAACGGGACAAGGCGAATGGTATCAGAAATCGCAGAGCCACGAACAAGGCCAAGGGAAGGGGACGATTGGCAAAGGGAAAGGGACTGGATCCATTGAAAAGCCTCAATGTCAAGGGAAGAGGTAGGAAGTAGGTAGTAAACTTAGTCAGGTAGGTAAGGTACCTGGTAGGGTAAGGTAAGGGACATGTACATGAGGTAGTTCTACAAGTCGCGATTGATCCATCGATTGCTCCATAATATGAAGATGATGAGAAGCAGCCAAGAAGCAGGTATTATGATAAGGTACCTTACCTACCTGTTGTACAGAGTTCTAGAGATAGCCTCAGATACATGTACCTGGTATGTACACAAACGACTGTACATGTACATGTACCTGCTGGGAAGTTTTTCAGTCGTCGCGATATGATCCCTTCTCTCATGGCATGATGGCATGCTCAGTCGTGCGGTATTTTATCATTCGAATTTCTAGGTTAAAACCATTGATAATATCCCGGTCAGACCACATGTCCATTGCAAGCAGCTCACTTGTTGGTTTTGTTGAACTCTGTTTCTACATTACCTCTTATAGGCTCTAGCCTCTATGTAGGAGGTATTCTAGGTAGGAGGTACATGTACCTGAGGTAATCATAGTTTCGCGGCCACGTGAAAAGAGAGTGTGATACAGCGCCACGAGAGAAGTGTTGACATCATTCACTCGCGTCAAGTTCTTGAAAGGGCAGTGCAAGTGCCAAGTGGTGCATCCTACGCGACGCCACTTGTTGTTCATACAGGTACTGTTGTACATGTAGGTACCTAATAAAAGAAGATCAGTCTGTTACAGTCGTGGTCCAGTCGCAAGGGAAGAGAGCTGACGGGGGGGAGGGCATTTATTTCTAGCTTTCTGACTAGGAGAGGTAGAAGCCTTACAGTATCTAGTACATGTAGTTGGGTTGGCTAGGAGGTAGGAGGACTAGGAGGTATGCCAGGCACAACAAGGTACATGTACTGTAAGTATAACCGTAGAAGTTGCTCGGGTTGGTCTGGAGTCAACTTTGAGACCGATGTCACTGCCACTTGGCACTGCTCTCTTATCGTCATCTTCATCATCTTCACCTTCACCTTCACCTTTCACCTTCACCTTTCACCTCCTCCTTCTTCTTCTTATTCTTCTTCTGCTTCCGCTTCTTCTTCTTCCTTTTGTTTGCATACCACGATAAAGAGGCAACGTCACCAGCCATCATCGACTACCTGTACCTGTACCTGTACCTGACCTGACCTGACTTGCCCTGACCTGACCTTATTGTCCCCGATTCTGTACCGTACACACATGTATACACCTATCTACGCACCTACCTACGCATACAATAGACTGCAGCATTACCAAGGATCTGACTCCCGCCCTACCACTCGCACGCCTCTCCAGCCCGCCTTCCACACCCACTACGAGACTATTCTATTGCATCTGATAGAGCGCAAGGCGCAAACTTAGGTACGGAGGGCAGGGTCCTGTCCCATCAACACCCATGGATAACAGCGAGGCGGCCATCGAAGCCGAGCTTCAACTCGACGCGGAGGCGACTGCGAGGGCACGTGCACAAAGGCACCGAGGACAACAACACATCGCGTCGAATGCTACAAAGGGCGGAGCAACAGCAATACATGATGATCTGGACGAACTCGCTTCGCTTCTGCCAGGGAGGCAACTGTCAGAAGATGGGCAAGAGGAGGACAGCCGACGGCCCTCATGGCATGGGAGCATGGAGTTCGGCCATTTGCCGTGGCATAGACGGCCTTCAATCTACTGGGTCCTCGGCCCTTTCTTCATCATGGCCTGTGCCTTTGGAGGCATCATTGCGCCCAAGATGAATTTGATACTCGATTTGATCTGCCGAGAGTATATCGCAGAACGGAGTATGCTTCCTGGATTCACCATGGCTCCCGTAGATTTCAACAACCCCTCCGCTCCGAATGATCAATGTGGTATACCCGAAGTGTCTGCCAGGACCTCCATGTTCAATCTCTGGGGAGGACTCATCGGAGGCTTGCTCTCCGCCTTCACAGCGCCCAAGTTGGGCGCTCTCTCGGATCGATATGGACGAAGGCCGGTACTGGTCATTACCAGTCTAGGAACAATATGTGGCGAAATCGTCACCATCTTTGCTGCTACTTACCCGGCCACTTTCCCCGTACCGTTGTTGCTGCTGAGCTACGCCTTCGATGGCTTGACTGGTTCCTTCATCGTGGCCATGTCGGTTGCCAACGCATACGCCACAGATTGCACGCCGCCGAACATGCGCAACGTCGCGTTTGGCTACTTTCACGCCGCGCTCTTCACAGGTATCGCCATTGGTCCGATCATCGCGGGTTATATTGTCAAATGGACCGGCAGTATCGCCACTGTCTTCTACGCCCTTGGCGCAGTGCATGTGGCATTCATGTTCTTCGTAGGATTCGTGGTTCCCGAGTCGCTCTCAGAGAAGAGACGCATGTTTGCACAAGAGAAGCATCGAGCGATGCAAGCTGAGAAAGATCCGAATAGAGATTGGATCAACGCACTCCGTTCCCTCAATGTCTTGGAGCCACTGAAGATCTTGCGGCCCAAAGGTCCTGGCAGCAGCAAGGCACTCCGACGAAATCTGTTGGTGTTGGCTGCAGTCGATACCATCGTCTTTGGTGTCGCCATGGGCAGTATGGCTGTTGTGATTATTTATATGAGACTTCAATTTTCCTGGCAGAGCTTTGAAGCGGGCAAGTTCATGTCGATTGTGAATAGCACGAGAGTCGTTTGCTTGCTCTTCGTTCTGCCAGCATTGACGCGACTGGTGCGTGGAAGACCGGATCGAGCGAAGACTGAGAATACCGGGGCAGATCTGTTTGACCTGTCGATCATTCGTGCGGCCATTTTCATTGACGCCCTGGGTTATCTGGGCTATACCCTCGCCAGAAGCGGTCCCGTCTTCACGCTCTCTGGTGCAATAGCATCCTTTGGTGGCATTGGATCGCCGACTCTGCAGTCAGCGTTGACAAAGCACGTTCCGATCGACCGCACAGGACAACTGCTTGGTGCAATCGGGCTTTTGCATTCGCTTGCTCGAGTGGTCGCACCGGCAGTGTTCAGCGCCATCTTCGCAGCGACTGTTGGCAAGTTCAACCAGGCAGTTTTCGTATGTTTGTGTGCGACATTTGGACTGGCATTCATTGTCAGCTGGTTCATTACACCCCATGGTAAGAGAATCCCTTCTCTCTCTCTCTCTCTCTCTCTCTCCCTCCCTCTCTTTCGTGACATTTTACCCACGAGGCTGACGCGTCTCGTCGCAGTATACTATGATGAAGACAAGGCAGACGACGAAGAGGTGGAAGCATCTGCATCATCAGCGCCACGTCGAATACCGGTGGTGAGCTCGGTCACGGATGCCGCCGTAAACTTTGTACGTAAAGTCAGAGGCTCAGCTTCGGCTTCGTGATGCATTTACTCTTTTAGCAACGGGACCATTGGAAAGACAGAACATGCACGGCACACAGCCGGAGCCACTTTTGTATGAAGCCCTCACGACAGTAATGGTAGCAATTTATATCAGATCTATGTACAGCATGAAGGGGTGGGTGATACGATGAAGTTTGGTCGTGCATCTCTATTGTTTTCCCTTGTCCTAGTCATTGCAGCTCTCGGCGGTCTCGTTTCATCGGGTACATGTACCTGTATATACAACCTCCTACCTCCTAGCCTGGAAAGGAGTCAAAAGGGCCGCATTCGAGACTGCCGATCACACACTTGTCGACAAGGGCCTAGACGTCGCGAATATAGTAGTCGTAGCTCTCGCACACGAGTCCGCGACAGGTGTATGGCTGCAGTCTTCCTTGCTGACTGCCGCAACTATGTTTCAGCCATCGTTTGCGCCAAATCACCCCTGGGAAACTGCCTTCAGGAGTCGTGCCGGGAAGTCTCTTTCTGCTGCGAGCAAGGGTTGTTTGGTGTATGTATCTCGTGGGAGTCTGCGTAAGCGCCTCAGCTGTGTCTGCTGCTGGTCATGTCATGTTATGCATGGGACGAGGAGGATTAATTGTTGCTCGAGTGGAAGAGAGACGGAGGAGGAGGAGGAGGAGGAGGAGGAGGAGGAGGAGGAGGAGGAGGAAGAGGAGGAGGAAGAGGAGGAGGAAGAGGATGGCCTTGAAACAGGTGCAGACACGGGAGTACCTAGCCCTCATACAGGTACAAGTATGTACGTACATACATGTAGTTTCTACAGGTACCTCCGTAGGTAAAATGCCCGTAGGTACATGATGTAGTTAGGAGGTTAGTAGGTAGTTCTACGCCTTGCAAGAAGGAAAGAAGCTCAGTGGCTGCCAAGCTCGATCTGCTCTGCTTTGCTTCTGTTTCTGCTTCTGCTTCTACTCTCCTTGGAACCTGAAGGCTCGGAGAGGGCCGCTTCCATCATCACCACTACCACCACCACTACCACTACCACCACCACCTTATCCTCGCCCATCTCCACGTCGCCCTTCCCTCTCTCACTACGACGACCCTCGCTCCTGGTCTTCAATGTCTGCTTAGCCGTCCGCCAGCAGGTTGTCCTGTCAATCCTCTTCACCACAACCACTGCTACGACTACACTTCGCCAGGCTCAGCATCAAGCTGTTCCTTTCTATTTGCCAGCGTCTGGACGACCTAATATTCATCAGCCGCCAGCCATCCCTCTTATCCTCGGAGAACATCTATCGATACTCGATACTGAAACCCGTCGAGTCTTGTCGCCGGCCCAATCGCCCTCCGACACAGCCTAACACATCGACTTCCGGCTTCGTACGACCTGTAGCGGGCAGTGCTGAGACAGGGGAGAGTTCGGAGGAGCCGCATCCCAGAAACGCTCTCTTTGTCTACCTGTCCATAATACCACCTGCGCCGTATTAGACGAAAAGAGACGTTGGTAGTGCAAAGGCTGTATTGGAGCAACGGGCTTGTTCTGCATTCGAAGCCCATACGCAGCTGTGCTGTGCTGGTTACCTGTGGCAGGACCTCGACCAAGCGCGCACGCAAGCAGACCAGCAAGCAAGCAGGACTTCACCACCACCACCACCACCACCACCACCACTACTACTACGACGACGACGCACATCCTACTACTACCACCACCACCACCCACCATCCTACTACCACCACCACCACCACCACCACCACCTCTGCAGTTCTCCTCCTCATCCTCCTCCTCCTCCATCCCCCTCGGCGGCAATCAGACGTTGCACTGCACCGCCCACACCTACACGACTCTCTGTACATTGGCCGTGGCACTGTCCACATCACACTCCTTTGAGTAAATTCGACAAGGCAAATACATCAATACTCGACTCGCAGGCACGAAACCACCTTGTCGAACCTTATCAATACCTTAATTGATAATGGCTCCCTCGCACCGCCCCGACTACAAACTCAACTTGGAGGGACTGCCTCAACTCAATATGCATCAATCGCGGTCTGCGAGTACGTCGCAGGCCAATTCGCCGAATGAGGCACCTGCAGGGTCAGGCCTCCGCTATCCACTTGGTAATGGTCTAGGAGGAGCTGGCAGCCAGACAGGAACTGGACGTGCCGGAGCTGGCTCTCCATCAAAGGAATACATTGGAAGTCGCTTGTTTCCGAAACGGTGAGTGGACAATCATCATCATCATCGTCGTCGCCGTCGTCGTCGTCGTCTTCTCCATCATCGTCTTCATCATCATCATCATCATCATCATCATCATCATGGACTGTTGTCATCCATGCTAGCTCATCGTATGGAAAAACACCAGACTAATTTGGAATCATAGTGCCCGCGAGATACAACAGCAAGAAGGCCTGACACCGCAGATATGGGGACCACCAACTTCAGGTAGTGGCCACTCTACACCTCTACGAGAAACTATTCCCGAATCGCCCAGCAGTGACAGCTTCCCCGACTTCAACGCTGCCCAAGCCTCCCCAAATCCTGCCTCGACATCGTCCTCGATTCGCCGTACACGCGCTGGCACTGTGCCTTCACGATTCCCAGCCATGTCGACCCCGAATGGCTCGCAATCATCTCCCGGTGTCACAAAATCGAGCCAAGCATCACCTTCGTCGTCTTCGTACGGCAATGGCTCTACCATGCACGAAGAGACCCAGGCATCAGCGGGTGCGAGTGCTCGTGGACCACCAGCAAGTAATGCAGCGCTCCTGTCGCGACTGAGGGCGGGCTCGCTTCCGCAGCGTGCTGGTCTCTTGAGCAACAGTCCCTTTGGCAATTCTGTCTTCGCAAGTAGCTGGCTGGCGGGACGAGAAAGAGCGAGCACGCTTCAGAGCATAAGGTCCTCTGAAGGTCCATCGTCGCCGAATGGGTCTCCGGCGGATGGCGACGTGAGAACACTAGACTACCTCGGTCTGGTCGACACGCCCAACCAGGGCAGCCTATCGCAGATCAATATGGACATACTCTTGAACCAGCAGCGGCAGAATGGAGTGTCAATCGCTGACTTGGCGGCGCTGAATGCATACAACAACAAGAACACGGCGAGTCGCTTTCGCTCGTACTCGGTGAATGCAAAGGAGAAGTACGCCAACATTGACCAGGATGAGCTGGAAGACTACGAACAAATGGAACAACAACTCTACGCCAATGGGACCTTGACACCGAACTCGGAAATGACTGCTGCACACGCAGCCGCCATACACGAGGCTGTCCGCCAGCACAACATTGAGGTGCAGGCCTTTGCAAACTATGCCAGTGTCAACAGGCCAAGAGCTCGTACTGCAGGCGTCTTGGACTCACCATCATCCCGAGTGCTCCGGAATTACATGCCTACTCCGTCTCGTCTGGACAGTAGCATCACCGCTGCTGATCTACAAAGCAACGATGGCTCGGAATATGGCAATCTCGCTGCCGCAGTTCACAACATGAATCTGAACAAGCAGGCTTCGTTCGACAACGGCCTCGACTCTGGCAATCTGGAGTCACCGACACGCTCATTATGGCTGGGCAACATTCCGTCTTCAACGACTGTTTCCTCGCTCAATGTCATTTTCAGCCAGTTTGGCCCCATCGAATTTGCCAGAGTTCTGACCCATAAGAGCTGTGGATTCGTGAACTTTGAAAACCTGCAAAGCGCCATCTCGGCGAAGATAGCATGCAATGGAAAGGAAATCTTTCCAGGCTGCGGCCCGGTCAGGATCGGATTTGCGAAAGAGCAGAGCGCCACTAACACGCCTGGCGCAACGGGTGCATATCCTTCGCCTAGCCCGGATCCCTTCCTCTCCAAGA
The DNA here is from genome assembly GCA_000291705.1 of Sphaerulina populicola P02.02b. Lineage (NCBI taxonomy): Eukaryota > Fungi > Ascomycota > Dothideomycetes > Mycosphaerellales > Mycosphaerellaceae > Sphaerulina > Sphaerulina populicola. The sequence continues at coordinate 263,774 of JH792495.1, forward strand.
ATCGCAACGACAGCGCCGGTGTGAGCACCGCCGCTGCTGGCAATATCAATGCTGAGACAGCAGCCGCAGCGCTCGTCACCCCAGATCTTCTGGAGCTGCGTGAGGAGATTGCCGATATTGTGCAGCATTTTGGCGCCTCTCCGGAGGAACAGTCACGTATCAACCAGATTCTGGAAGATGCCATGAGCTACACTGGGTACCAGGACGACATCCCACCGATACTGGAGCCGAGCCACAACCGTGTTCACGATGCGCCACGTCTTCGCGAGATCAGGAAGCGTATTGACAATAACAATGTATCACCCGCCGAAATGGAAAACATCGCCATGGAGATGCTGCCCGAGATCGCCGAGCTGGCGTCCGATTATCTCGGAAACACCGTTGTACAGAAGCTCTTTGAAAACAGCTCCGAGGATACGAAAGAGGCAATGCTCACGCAACTCGCCCCCCATTTGTCTGAGATTGGTGTGCACAAGAACGGCACGTGGGCAGCACAGAAGATCATCGACGTTGCCAGGACGCACGCCCAAATGGTCCTGATCGTGGACTCGCTTCGTCCCCATGGCGTCAACCTGTTCTTGGACCAATACGGCAATTATGTTATGCAATGTTGCCTACGCTTCCAGGCGCCGCTCAATCAATTCATCTTCGATACGGCGCTGAATAGGCTTTGGGATGTCGCTCAGGGACGATTTGGCGCTCGAGCCGTACGTGCGTGCCTCGAAAGCCACTTTGCCACCAATGATCAGAAGAGGTTGATGGCTGCTGCCATTGCATTACACAGCGTTCAGCTGGCCACCAATTCGAATGGTGCACTGCTGCTGACATGGTTCCTCGACACTTGCACCTATCCCAAACGCCGATCTGTACTGGCACCGCGTATCATCCCACATCTCGTTCATCTGTGCACCCACAAGGTAGCGTACCTGACAGTGCTCAAGGTCATCAATCAGCGCAACGAGCCTGATGCTCGTGACAGCATACTCCGAGCCTTGTTCTTCAACGAGCAGACGCTGTTCGACATCATCTCCGATCAGGCATGTGGAGCCACCTTTGTATTCAAAGTGCTGACTACCCCTTTCCTGGACGAGAACATGCGGCCGGAGTGCCTCGAGAACGTCCGAAACGTGCTCACACGTCTCAAAGCGCAGCCGACCCAGGGTTACAAGAGGCTCATGGACGAAGTGGGAATGTCCAGTCGCCATGGCGGCACTCCCGTCAGTCATGATGGCCGGGGAAACTCGAGATCTCGGCAGCAAGGCGGCAACCTACCACATGGAGATGCGCAGAACGGCTATCAGCGATCCGCATATGCGACTTCGCAACATATTGATCCTAGCATGGGTGCTGGACTCCAGCGCACCATCAGCATGGAGTCGAATGGATTCGACCCATATGCGCAACAGCAATACACCCACAGCCCTGCCATGTCCAACTCGGGACTTGGTCCGATCAACGTCCAGTACCAGCAAGCGATGCTCGCTCAAGGTGGCATGGCTAGGCCCCCTGGCTTCTATGCTCCTCCCGCTGGCATGAATTCCTATGGAGGTGGTTCACCAGCGCACATGGTAGATCCGTACAGACCGAACGTGAGTGCCTCTCCTATGGTTCCACCTGGAATGTCGATGCAGAATGGATATCAGCAGCAAGCCTATGGCAGCCCTATGCTTGGCATGCCCGCCACTCTCAATGGATACGGCTATATGCCTCCACAGCAGTACTTTGTACCACAAGGCCAAATGCCACATCCACAGGGCCAGATGAACGGTAATGGCAGACGGGGGCGCAACAATAGGAACAACGGACATGGGAACGGATATGGCCACTAGGCTACGTACGCAGTGCTCCTACTGGCTACGCACGACACACACACCACTCTCTCTCGAACTTGGTTTCACTCTTGCATGTATACCTAGGCCAGCTTGAAACAAGTGACGGGCCGGAAAACCGACTATTTGATAATTGCATTCACCGGTGTTGATGTATGACAAAAAGAAAAGGCGTTACTCTTTGCGATGGCGCGGGAAAGGAGTCTGCTGCTTTGATGGGGCACGGTAGAGATGTATGCTTCTGGTTTGTGTCTGGCACGCAGGCGCAAAGCTCAGGAAATACATGACTTCGTGACCGCGATCGTATACTTGGGAACATTCGATGGAAACCCTCGCAATGACGAGGGTGTGTAACGGCCTGTGTGATCAGTCTAGCGCTTCGAGAAGGACACTTTGAGCGACTAGAAGGAACACCTTCGAGAGGTTCGTTGTATGCTTAGGTAGTTGTATTTGCAGGTGTTCTTGGTCTGGTGCAGTTCTGGTGCAGCTTGTTGCTTGGGGGAGAGCTTGAGAGGTGGACGAGCGAGATGCAGAGTGTGTGTGTGTGTGTGAGAGAGAGAGAGAGAGAGAGAGAGAGAGAGAGAGAGAGAGAGAGGAGGAGGAGGAGGAG
>JH792495.1:270624-290127 GCA_000291705.1 Sphaerulina populicola P02.02b
GTTACCCTCATCCATGAAACCAGCCGTCCTTCTCCCCTCCATCATCTCATGTCACACGTGCATCTTGCGACACACACACCACGCCCAAGGACGTGACGTGACGGATGATGATGATGATGAAGTCCAGTAGTCGTATCGCGGCAGCGTAAAAGAAAAAGAAAAAGAAAAAAAGTAACAAGTATTCGTATCCTATTATTGCAGTTTGTGTGTGTGTGTGTGTTTCGTGTGTTCGTATCCGAGAAAACAAATTCGCGCAGTTTTCTCTCTCACACATTCTGTGTCTCTCTGTCTCTTGCGCTTTTGCTCTCTTGCTCTCTCTCTGTGCGTGTACGTGCGTGTGTGTGCGGCCTTCGATGAAAGAAAAAACAAAAAAAAAACAAAAAGCAAAGCAAAGCAAGCAGCTGGTTTGATGCGTAGGAAAAAGAAACGGCGCGTTGGTAGAGTTGTTGTGACCAGACACATCTTTAGGCGTTGTAGCGGCGAAGGGCTTCTGGGCGCGAGTTGAGGCTGGCGCCGGTGAACTTCTTATGCATGTGCGCCTTGGAGGGCCAATTCTGGCCAACCACGACTTCGATCTTGTACAGGTCGGTCTGCGCAAGGCGCACTTCACCAAAGTCTCGCTCGTAGATGCCGGGGACTTTGGTAAAGAGGATGTGTTGGTTCTCATCATCGTTTGGAGGTGGTGGTGCCTCGGTGCCGTGTTCGCTGTGCTGGACGTATTTGTCGTGTCGGGCTTTGAGGCCGTACTGAAGAAATGTGAAGCCGAAATGTCTAAGCTCGGATCGCATTCGGATGGCAATGCGCACCAGCTTGAGAATGGGCTCACAGAGTTCGTTGGAGACCGTTGCCTTGCTATCCTGGCGCCAGGCATAGGCGAGTCGGTCCACAATGGCCATCGTCTTGGTGCCAGCGAAGTACTCGACCCAATCAGTGAATCCAGGGGTCTTCTCGATCACATTGCGAGCTTCTGCAGTGCGAGCTTCCATACGGGGACGTTTGTATTCGACCCATTCCATCCCAGATCTGCTGGGATCTCCGTGGAAGTCTTCGATCCAAGCCTTGAGAAAAGCTTGGGCGTAAGGCGACGGTGCTTGGTCAAGTACTGGAGTGTCAAACATCCAGTCAAAAACCAAGCGCCAAATCAAGCCGACAACTAAGGCTGACTGCAGATGTTCATTCTGCATGATGTGTTGGGCAACACCCTTATAGTTGACGTGCGATGATGCAAGGTATTTGAACTTGCGGCGCTCCTCATAATCGCCAGGTCCGCCGATGGAAACATACTTGCGACAAATCAACTCGATCTTGTCGTTGACATCGCTGAAAAGCTCCATGTACGTCTTCTGATCGAAGCGCGAGCTGTTGCTCGAGGTAGCGGAATGTACTATATTTGACAGATCTCGTGGATCGAGACTGGGAAACGCCGCAGGGTCAAACCAGTATATTGGATGTTGAGGATGGACGATCTCGTCGTAGGTATGGTCAGGTTCAGCTACCAGCTCGTCCGACTGACCACGTGGGTCGTATTGGATGGCGGACGGCAAAAATGGGTATCCTAGGTGCGATAGGTCGTGCTTCACATGACGAGTTGCGGCGCCTGGAGGTGACCGTTTGTATTCCGCCAGGCTGAGCCGTTGGCGCTGCGGAGCGGGAAACTTGAATTCTGCCAGGCGGATTGGGCAATGCTGCGGACTGGGGGAGTTGGGATACTCGGGCTCAGGGTACCTCGTGCGCTGAATAGGAGTGTGATCCAGCGGTGGCATACTGAGATCACTGGAGGATCCATCACAAGAGTAGTTCTCGCCGTGCATCTCGGATCCGGCGGCTGCTTCAAAAAGATTTGGAGCCGCGGCCTTCTCTCTTTGACATTCGAAGACGTCGGCGGACGACTTGTTGGTCTTGAGTTGTGCCTGGTACAGTGCAGCTCGCGGACTCTCCTTGACCAAGGGCTTAGAGCCCTCGACCAGTTTGCGCAAGCTGTTAGTGCCATTGCTACTGGCCGGTGAATTCTCGAATGAGGCACTATAGGTGGTCAGATTCGGGTAGTAGAAGTGCTCGAGGAGTAAAGTTACCTTGCGCCATAATGCTCACTGAAGCTGAAGTCTCCGCGCGCTGCCTTGACCTCCTCTCCGATAGCACCAAAAGGATATGGAGGCGCATCCTCCCTAGCGAAATGCCATCTGGTCGCCATGGTGACGATGGCGGTCTATTTGATGCACTGCTATCCGTTTCCTGCTCTTGCTACTGATGTCTGTTTGCCTGCTGTTGCCGCACGAAGTGATCAGTACGGCTGTGACGGACCTGAATGTCCGAGTATTGTTGACGCGTTAACGGCTGTGGCGATAATGCGAGGCAGAAACTGCCAGAAGCCGCAGGACGGAAAGCAAACAACAGAAGTGTGTTGAAGGATAAAGTGCGGTGTGGATGTTGAGATTGCGGAAAGGAAGAAGAAGAGAAGGCGTTGAATCTTGAGAGGGTGTGACTGAGCGCCAGCCACCAGCATTTCGAATCTCACACTGTGCGTTTCATAGCTCTCCCCAAGTGGCTGCAATGGTAGCGAAAGTGGGGCCAAATTGCCCGATATTCACTGATTGAGCAGTAACACGCAAGCACAGCCACATATATCGCACAATGCGTGCTCTTCATGTCAATAGGTTTCCACAATAGTTTCCTATTGTGGCGCAATACTACCAAGTAGGCAATCCACATGGAAACAGTTGCCAAGCAAGTTGGAAAGCCTCGTGATGATGATTGCGCACAGGCAGAAATCCACCTCCAGCCACGTCTGATTACAGGCTGCCTACTGCTCCGCTTCTCGAAGCTGGCGCGCTTGTGCTCAATGGAACTTGCCGGTTGTGATGGTGTTGTGAGAGAAGACGGGAGTTGGAGGTCAGTGTGGCCATAACTGGAACGCGTCAATGCAGCAAATCATTACCTGCGCATGCACAAGCAGCGCTGAGACAAGACGGCAGAAGCCTCGCATGGCTCAGTGGTCTTTAGCAGATATCTTTGTATCTTACGAACAGGATCTACTGGGTGCATGTAGGGACGATGTATGGCCGCTCGTGGCAGCAATATCTCCAGCACGCATTCTTTCCTCTCAACTGACGACGACATCGCCACAACGGGACTGCTTCATCCAACCGACGGATGCGTCTGCTGTGCCCAAGGCGGCTGTATTGTCCCAGCATTCTCGGAGCGTGCTATGATCTACTCTTCCCGCCGCGCACCGAGACCCTCAACAGTGTTTCCAGGCTCTTTCTATCAATACACTACAGGTATTGGTACAAGATAATTGCTTCTGTAGAGCGTCATTGCAGTCATGCTCAGGGAGTGTAAACGCAGAGATGAAGCTCGGCCAGAGGTGAAGTTGGGTCTTGGCTTGTGCGGAATCTCCACTTCCCAGATCGGCCCTTTCTCTCTGGGATGGATGAGGCGGGAGTGTCCGATAGAAAGTCGTCAATTCCTACTCAATGTTTAATTAAAGATTGTGACATCGCTCCAGAATTTTCCAACCGCATCCCGATTTCAAAGCAGAAGAGAGGGCAGATATAATTCTGGCTTAGCACTCACCCGCTCTCTCTCTCCTATACTTTCTTTTTGCAGAGACATTCACCACTCAACCGAACGACGGCGCTGCTCGAGTCAATCAAGTCCACTACAATGGCCAGCAATCAGAATGGTCACCGGGAGGAGGAGGAGGAGGAGGCGGAGGAAGACCAAGCAATGCTCGATCCGACCGAGGCAGAAGAAGTAGTGGAAGACGAGGATGGCGATGCTGCCATGGATTCGGGAGGAGAGGAAGAAGATGACGGACCAGGCGACGTACAACAGACGATACAGCTGCAGAACGACAGTGTCGCCCACTTCGACGCGCACAAGGACAGTATCTACTGCATAGCTCAACATCCCACCCGACCAGAAATCATTGCGACTGGCGGAGGCGATGACACGGCCTACGTCTGGGATGCCACACCGGAGCCTGGCCCAGTACTACCGGCAAGTTACGAGACAAACCCACAGCCGCGAGAACGCCAAAGCCAGCAAGTCATTGCCAAACTCGGCCCACAAGACGAGACCGTCAACACCATCGCTTTTACACTACCCCGAGGTGATTTCATTGCTACAGGCACAGCAGGCGGTACGCTGAATGTCTACACCACACCCACAGCACAATCGCCACAACCACGTTTAGTAGCTTCTGCCAAAGAAGTCGACGACATTACTTGGATTGTACCTTGTCCTTCCACCAACGAAGCGTACGCCAACACCATCGCCCTGGGAGCCGCGGATGGAAGTGTCTGGATCTACAGCATCGACGGCCAAAATCTCAACATGATCCAATCTTTCTTCCTGCACCAAGCACCTTGCACAGCGGGGGCTTGGACGCCCGGTGGCCAACTCCTCGCTACCGTAGACGAAGCCAGTTCTCTCTATGTCTGGGACGTCTTTGGCGAAGCAGCAGCAGCAGGGGTATCCGATCCGAATGGAAGTCAAGCGATTATACGCTTCACGGCCGATGATGAGCGCTTCAAAGTCGACGGAGGCCTCTATTCTGCCGCGATATCGCCCGGAGGAGGCATTGTGGCCGTCGGAGGCGCATTTGGCAATATTCGTGTGATTTCACTTCCTCGCCTTTCTCCCTCAACACCATCATCATCATCATCATCACAACAGAAGAGCTCTGCGGGGAAAACCAAAGCACCCGCTGCGGGAGCGAGCAGTTATGGCCAAATCCTATCTGCTTTCGCGGCGCAAACAGATGGAGTGGAGACTCTCGATTTCAGTCAGCCTCCACTCACCCTCCTCGCAGCAGGCAGTGTCGACGGCTCCATAGCGATTTTCGACGCCGCAAAATCTTTTGCGGTGCGACGTTTGATCAAAGACTCGCACGCGCTCGATGAGGTGCCTCATGCCGTCATCAAGGTCGAATTTGCAAAGACTCCACTCGGTACAGCCAACACCAAAGCCCATTTACTGACGTCCTGTGGCAACGATGGTGTCGTTCGACGCTGGGATGTTCGGGGAGGCACAGCGAGCGCGGGACAAGGTTTGGTGAAGGAGTGGAAAGGGCACATGGAAAATGACGGGGAGAGAGGAGGAATCCTCGGGTTCGTGCAGGGGAATGGACATAAGCAGGTGGCAGGATCTCATGTCATCACTGCGGGAGATGATCATGTCAGTTTAGTGTTTGAGCACGGAGACGCATAAGCTCTCTGTTGATGTGCTCCATCACACTGGCGAGTCGTTCCAGCAGATGTGTTGACGTTTGTAGATAGATGGAGAGATGATACCCGATGAATTACGAATTCGTTTCTTTCCTCTCATTCATTCATTCCCTTCTTCCTTATGCTTGAGACCTCTGTGCATCTCAGCCCAATCTTTGCTTTCCACGTCTTCCAACGACAAAGCAGATTGAATTCGCTCAGCAGTAACGAGGTAGCCGGCGGGTAATCCAGTCACCTGCTGCACCAGTCTGCACGCCACAGCCTCGTCCGTGTCTACTAGTGCCTGCGCAACGAGTAGAGCTGCAGCCTTCCCACTCAGCCAGGTGTTGGGCATGCCGTGTCCAGTGAAGCCTGCTGCAATGTACGTATTAGGCGAATCAGGCACTTTGCCAACCCAAGGTCGGTCGTCTTTGGAAAAGCCCATAATACCAGACCACATGTGAGTGGCTGGCATCTCGACTTGATCATCATTCTTCTGACCTTCGGGCAGCTGGAAGGCATCCACGAGTCGACTGCGGAGGTAGTGAGCGGTCTCGGGATCCACAACGCTATCATCTGTGACACCAATCGATTCACCATGCTGCCTTCCACCGCCGAACATGAGATGACCACCCCGTTCTGTCGGTCGCTGAATCAGGTAATCATCTAGCCCGTCGCCAAGAAATCCTAGAGAGGTCTTCAATCTGTCATCTCCTGAGACGGACGGGAACGGCACCAGGCTACTCATCTGGCCACGGCATGGGACGATCAGATCCGCGAATTCGGGGAGAAGATGAGATGTGTAGGCGTTCGTAGCCAGGATGACTTTCAAAGCGGAAATCCTGCCGCGAGATGTGTGCACCTCTACTCCGTTGGCATGTGGAGATAGACCAGTGACGGGTGTCAGGGTCTGGAGGTTGAACAATCCGTCTAGCGCGGGCGAAGTGAGCAGCTCTTCCAGGATGTGAGAAACGAACTTGTACGGCCACATTCGTGCTGCGACGTCAGTGATGATGGCTCCCAAGGCGGTTGGGATGCGAAGTGCAGCCAACTCTTGCTTGGAAGCAGTGAATCGCATCATGGATGCCAAGTCTGGTGCGGTTTCCTTCATGGTCTCGATTGCATGTTTAGCGGCTTCGACGTGCGCCTCTGTATACAGGCCGCGAACGCCGGGCTGAGCCACGAATTCACAGTCAATGTGCTTCTCATTGATTATCTCGCCGAGGGCCTTGAAATTGGCCAATTCAAAACGACCAATATCAGGATGTTCTGGGTGTTCGAAGAAGATGGGTTGGCAATGACCGCCGTTCTGGCAGGAAGATCAGCCACACACACTTCATCGGTTGTGTGCACAACCAACGCATGCATACTCGTCCTGTAGCTCCCCAGCATGCCTCTCGAGCCTCGAGCATGACCACAGTGGTGGGTTTCTTCCCGTCACTGTTGCCATTGCTGAGGAGATGATGTGCTATGCTGGTGCCTGTGATGCCACTCCCTACAATGACCACATCGGCATACCCGGGCAGGTTCCGAGAGGTACGATGGCCCAGAAGGAGGCTCGACGGCTCACTATGCCAGAAAGACTTGGAAGAGATCTCGCTGGGCAGATTGCAGGGCTTTCGGTGCTTGGGCAGAATTGTAACTGGGTGCTGTCGGGACATGATGGAGGGAGGGATGAGAGTGCGAGTGAGAGTGTGTGAGAGAGAGGGAGAGGGAGTGGGAGAGGAGCAGAGAGAGAGGGAGAGGGAAAGACTAGAGAGACGGTGAGATGGAGATAACCTAATATACAGGTATACAGCTGATAACCCGATGGGGATGTACCTGAGGGAGGTACTGTACTCAGGTACAGCTCTAGCTCTCGGGATACGGAGGACGTACCTGAAATCTACCGCGCTCATAGCACACAGCACCACCACAGCACAACTTTCATTCTTCTTCCCGTCCCCGTCCCCGTCCTTCTCTGCTTCCACTCCAATCTTGTTGGAGATTGTCGCAATCGCTTTGATATGGCCGGTCTCCTCGGCAACCTCCAGGGCGTACTGGGCGGTGCGAAGTCGTCAGTCAGCTCTGCGGCCTCTGCCGTGGATACAGATGGTATGTCCTCGGGACGAATGCCCGCTACCTATCAGTCTTCACCTGAACGTCTGCCCGCTACTCTGGGCCTGCCATACTGACTCGTCCTCTTCTCTCTATAGACTTCGCCGACTTTGCGACAGCAGCTGCCTCGCCCATTGTCTACACTGCCTCGTCCGCCTTCGATGCTGCCGCCACGAAACCCACTCCCAAGGGAACCTTCTCCGGCCTGGGGACGGGTCTGGCTGGACGCCCCTACACAAAATGGTATCGAGTATGGGAGCGCGTGACCATCGCCGACTTCTATCAGGAGCTCTTCATTATACCCGTCATCCTTGTGGTCATTCTGGTGAACATGTGGGGAGCTCGAGCCAACAAGAAGCGCGCAGCACAGTGGGCGGAGCTACATCTGCCTCATCTGGAGCAGGAGTTTGCAGCGGTCGGCTTTGGCGCAAAGAGAGCGGACGGGCAGCCAGGACTGTTGTGGAAGGAGAAGAGCAAGAACGAGTACATCACGTATGCGACGGGAAGACAGAACGTGGCTTTTCTGGATGTCAAACTCACTCTGTACAAGCGCTACAACCCGATGATCTGGCTGGGTGAGCTGGCCGCGTCCTTCTTCGTGGACAGCTATGATGCGCCGGAAGAGCGACTCGAAGCGACAGCGTATGCGTTCGATGGTCGAGAGAGGAGCATGGTGCCGGCCCAGGCGCAGAACCAGAGCTCGCAGCACCGAGATAGCACTTTTGATGGCTTCGTCTGGGCAATTGTGCACAAGGATAAGATGAGGAAGCTTCGCAACGACCGATATGATGTCAGCTTGGCTGTGCAGAAAGATCATCCCAAGCTGCCCCAATGGGCGACGGTCATGTCTGAGGGTGCAGAGATTACTGAGGCTCTTCTTACTCCAGAGCTCATCAAGGCCGTTACTGCTGCTGGGGATGACCTCGAGGCTCTAATCATCACCGATCAGCCAGTCGATGCTCCAAGAAAGTAAGTGATGCTCTCTCTCGCTCTTCCTTATACCTGGCCAGACAGAGATACTAATCCAGGCACAGACTCAACGATCTCGTACCCAAGAAGCGCATTGAGCTCCTGACCCGACTCTCGACCTCCAGAGCAGCGGCAGATCTCTTTGCCTACTTCCTCCGTCTACCCGATCAACTGGTAACAGGCGCCCATTTCCGCCCAGAAGCACTCCGCAAAGTCCGCGCCACACGCGAGGAGGAGATTCGCAAGATCAAGAAGATTGACGATGACGAGAAGGCGCTCGAGAGAAGAGAGGCCAGCGATAAGCTGAAGAAGGAAGAGCGCGATCGCAAGCTGAGCAGGATGAGTGCCGAGGAGCAGAAGAAGTTTTTGGAAAAGGAAAAGGAAAAGACGCAGCGCAAGCAGACGAAAAAGCAGACCATGAGGGGTTAGCATCCCGGTGTGCGTGTTTTCTAAGATGGTGAAAGTGCACACGCTATTTGGATTGGTGCGCAACCTTCATTGATGGGCTCTGCGAGATTTCTCGTTGAACATATTGTATAAAAAGTCAACTCGCTTCGCAAGAAGGGACACCATTTATTTAGCCGTCCAAGCGCACGGCACGGAAACCTTACCTACCTCCAGTCACTTTTTTTTTATATGAAATATTGAACCACGCACTCGTCGCTAACAGCATCGTCGCGATCCGCGCACACCGCCGAGCTGGTCGACTTGGGTGGGAATTCAAATCAACGTCAAAGTCTTTACCTGCCCGCCCACCATTCTACGCATCTGTGACTCTGGTCTCCACATCTCCAATTTCCACAATCATATTGACCTCGTAATAAGTCGTTCTCGGATCCGGGTTGTAGACTCTAACAGACTTCACCTCTCGCCTGCCGAGTATCGCATGTCTTTGCACGAGCATATACGGCACGCCCCAGATATTCTCGGTGCCCAGTAGCGCGTCAAAGCCCGCCATGTCCTTTGTGATGAGCTTGCCGGGCCATCTTGGAGCCCTCCCCTCGGTGATGTCAGGTTCTTCTGGCCACCACAGTTGAAGCACTCGAGCGAGGACGCTTTGAGTGCCTTCGTTGATGACGCTCTTTTGCACGACATATTGGAGGTCTCGAGGGTCATCTCCGCCATCAGCGCAGATTTTGGCCCAGAGAAGCCACCAGATGTCCGAGAGTCGAGACAACTCGGGCTTTCGCATCGTTTCTCTGTCCCAGCTTCGAAGCAAGCCGTTGATGAAATAGTCTGGACCTATGGACTGATCAGGGGACAGTCATATTACTCAACAAAGATTTGCAGTATGCATACCGAAATTGTAATATGCCAGAATGACTCCGTCCTTGGGGTAGAAGATGTTTTGGTATTCCGCCATAGTTGCCTGCGACAACAATTAGATTTTGTGGACCCTGAGGAGACGAGGCTGTGCTCACAGGGTATTGATAACTTCTCCCATCCAGCGTCACAGGTGCATGAGCGGGAGTCGTCTTATGCTCTACTTGGCCCACCATCCCCGTCCTCGGACGACTGCCCACCAATCGTCTCATGGCGGGATCACGCTCTTCGGGGTAATTGATTCGGATTGGATTTGAACCTTGAGGACCAGTCCAACCCCACTCGGCCAATTGTTCGTATCGATTCCATGGACTGATTGCCTGGTCTCCAGCGAGCGCGGGATTTTGCATCCAGCACATCAACGCGTTACCTTTCACTTTGGCTCTATAGTAGACTGCATCCGTGGCCGGCCGTACGACCTGGGGAGGCAATCGGCTGGACCGACCTCGACGAATGAGGTGGTGGGCTCTGGTGAGGATGGAGGAGTCGAACGGTAATACTGCGGCAGACACCGCATCGGTTCTATAGATTCCGTCTGGAGCATCGTTGCGCAGAGAAATGTTGGAATCTTCGTCAAGTGCTGCTGGGTGAACTGATGCAGATGCGGCTGGAGATGATGGAAAGACGAAGAAGAGAAACCCAATGGCTAACAGGAGCAAAAGGGGAGATACAACACTCGATGAACGGCGTGCGCGCCGAGTGTCACTCATACTTACACCTGCGTGACAAGTTCTCGGTACAAGAAGCGTGTTGCGTACCGCAAGAAGTCTCATCGGCGACTGGAAACCGGATGGCCCGTCGACCTGTCTGTGATGCAGTGATGTTGGATTTGTGTCTCACAGAGTAGTAGCACAGTCAGGTTGTGTGGACGCACAGCTTTGTGCACGAAGGCAGGATATCTTGCAACTTGGTGGTATGAAGGTCGCGTAGGACCTCCAGCAGATCTTCTCTCGTGATTGTACGCAAACGTGCTGCGAGCGATCATCTGGTGACTTTGGAGTCGGACAGCAGTCATGTGCTACATGTTAGATGGGAGACACTGCCCGTAGTTCCCGAATGTTTGCGAAAGCATCCTGTGCGAGTCTGGTGCGCTCATTTTCTTATCGATCATCATGCCTGGGCCCATATGTCAAACATGTAGAGTGAGGGCATCCAAACTTCCAGACCCGTATTCCACATTGGGGACAGCCAAACGTGTACTTGGAGTCGTAGCAGATGAATTAAATGCATTGTCGCGATCACGAATAGTGATGATCTGCTGTTGCTGCTGCTGAGGAGGGGGAGGAGGTGGAGGAGGAGGAGGAGGGCAGAAAGTGAACATGTAGAAAGAAAGGGGGGAGTTCTCGGAGCCGAGAATGCCCCGACCGACGCCAAGACACCACCTGCACGACGGACTTCGCTTACCTAAGGTACCTTACTGTATTAGGGATTCCGTGTGTCCACGTCTGGGTACCGCTCTTCACCCGCAAATGAATTCTCCGTTCTTCAGTCTCACCAGTGACAACCTCCTTTCCAGATACTCTCCAGAGTGAGGTATATATACAGTGCACATTGCACGCAAACAATCAAGGCCGCTCCACATTTTCCACCCCGTATAGCATGCCCCAGACACACCGGTCATGATCTTCTTCACGGCATGGCGAACGGCAGCTCTGCTGGGCCTTCTCTCAGCGTGCAGCGCTGCGCAACGGCTGGAGTGTCCAGCAGGCCTCGATGGATTAGCCTTCCGTATGCTCGAGAGCAATATCGCCCGCGGGCAAGGCATTGCCGCCAGCAACGCCTCTACTGGTCAAATCGAACTTGGGCTGTTCCAGCAGGCCTTGCATGAGAGCATTTATTTCACGAATAATACAGAGGAGAAGCAGAAGTGGCAGAGCCTCCTCGAAACCAGCATCACTTCGGCAAACCTCACGCTTTCCAACGCCACCAAGAACACGGAGTTGCCCCTGGATCGCCTATCGATTGGCACGGCAATGTTACGGCTATATAATGAGACTAAGAACGAGACCTTCATCCCGACGCTCAAGGCATTGCAATCTTCGGCTATCAACCAGAAACAAAACACGAATGGCGGCCTGTGGTATTACGACAATCCACTGAATCAATCCGCATACCACAACCTCAGCTACCTGGATGGCATGTTCTCATATGCCCCCTTTGTAATCCTATCGACCAAGCTCGACTTTGCCAGCGATACCAACAACCTCAACGAAGCCGCTGCTTGGAACCAATTGAACATTCTCCGCACCATTACCGAACGCGAAGATGGCCTGTTCGTGCACGGCTACGATCCGACCAAGAACCACACATGGGCTCAAAGCAGCGAAAATGGCGCCAGTCCTGTCGTGTGGGGCAGAGCGTTAGCGTGGTACACTCTCGGAGTAGTGAACAGCATCGAGCTGCTGGAAATACAGTACAGCGATCTAATTTCCAATTTCCAAACTCTCTACCACGATCTCGTCTCTGCCCAACTTCGCGCCGCCGACCGTAGTCTCGCAATCGAAGGACAATATGGAGTCTGGCAAGTCGTCGACCGACCCGGTGCGACGTTTAACGGCCACGCCAATTTCATCGAAGCGAGCTCCAGTCTCATGACGGCCTATTCCTTGCTGAAGGGTGCCAGACTCGGCTGGCTCGAAGACGACGCAGCGTTGAAATTGCGAGCGCAGATGACGGGAATTGGCATTTTCCAAGGTATTCAGCAAAGGTACATGATTGTGAATGACAATAGTACACTCAGTCTCAACGGTACGAGCTCGGTGAGTACGCTGAGTGGGAACGTAGATTACGAGGTAAGTTATGGACCTACCTTCTCCTTTTTTTAGTATTTTGCTGACGTGGAAATATAACAGTACTATGTGACTAGACCTACTGTGCTGAATAGTCTGATTGGCTCCAGTGCCTTTATCCTCGCTGCATTGGAAGCTGAGAGGTTGTGTTAGAGTATGTACTCTATCGTGTTGATAGATATAGATTCATTCCTACTGTACATACCTGGTACAATTTGATGATGATGATGATGATGATGATGATGATAAGCAGTAGCTGCACTACCGACTCGGGATCCCCAGACGGGGCATTGTAGCTTATAATTCGTAGGCTCGTACGTGTTCGCTCGCCTTCGGGCCTGAGGCTGATGGATGGTCTGGATGGTCTGGATGGTGACACTGTACAGGCCAATTTCCAGCCGCCGCCTATTGAACAGGCCCTAACTTGCCGTGCCGTCGCAGGATACAGCGATATATGTATGTCGCGGTAGCTGCGGTACTGGAAACGGCCGACAGACTTTCTTGGCAGTCTTTTACACCGTCGACCGAGTCGAGCGGTCAGCTGTCGGCACTTGCCGTTCGGCTCACGGGTATTCCATGGGCTTGGACTTGGGAAGGGGGATACCTCCTAGAGTCATAGAGTCGGTTTGGTGATAGGCCATCTCGTACCTTTTTGTCTTCCCAAGTCTTCCATTTCCCACCAGAGACCATCAAATCTACTCGACCTCCAAACGAGCCACTGCCTCGCGTTGGCTCAATCATGTGCGTCCGCACACGGCACACACACACGCGCGCGCACACACACGAGGGGATGCCGGCCCCAAGCCCCCAAGCCACCGAGGGTGATGACATACCTACCGCCTACAGGTAGATGCCACGGCTCGCCATTGACCGTTTCCTGCTGTTGCTATTGCTGTTGATGCATCTCCATCTTCACCGTTGCACCACGCTATGGCCGCACCAGCTCTCCTCCCTTCACCACCCTTCGTGAACGTGCCAGGCACCGCCAACTTTCGAGATGCAGGAGACGGAAAGACACTGCGATCCCGCTTCATCTACAGGTCGGCAGACCCCAGCAAAGCAACAACAGATGGACTGGTCAATATGAATCGGAGTCTGGGTGCGTATGGCTTGTTCTCGCCTCCAAAACGCAAAATGCACAACCACCAGTCGAGACAGACACCGTGTTTGAGATGATGACGATGATGAATACTGAGCGCTCACCACTCCCACCTCCTCACAGGCATTCAGTACATCTTCGACCTTCGCTCCACCTCTGAAATCCAACGCGATGGCCCCGAGTGGCAAGGCGTGCAGGTCGACGCTCCTGACCCGTACGCCCAGCATGGCATGATCCGCCAATGGACTCCCGTCTTCGCAGACCAAGATTACGGACCGGAACAGGTCGCACTGCGATACCAGCAATACACTCGTTCGGGTTCGGAAGGTTTCGTCAAAGCCTATCGAGACATCTTGCTCGCTGCGCCCAGAGCCTACGGAACCATCTTCCGTCACTTGGCGTCCCCGGACGCAAAACCATGTCTCGTCCATTGCACAGCAGGGAAAGACCGGACAGGAGTGTTTATTGCACTGGTAAAGATGCTGGCGGGAGTCGACAAGAAAGCCATTGGGGAGGAGTATGCGTTGACAGATGTGGGTTTGCAGCATCTGAAACCGGTCTTCATGGAGAGATTACTCAAGAATCCCCGATTGCAGGGTAATGAAGCGGGAGTCTGGAACATGATGAGCAGTAAGAAGGAGAATATGGAAGCGACGGTGGAGATGATCGAGAGGGAGTTTGGCGGAGCGGAACAGTACCTGAGGAAGTACTGTGAGATGGGTGACGGGGAGATTGAGGGATTGAAGAAGAACTTGCGGGCGGTATGAGGCGAGGCGTGACAGCGGGAGGTACAGTAGCATAGTGAGATGTAGAACTCCGGTATTCTACCTAATTCAGGTGCCTTTGATGCTAGGTACTACACAGGTGGACAGACGTAGGTAGTCCAAGATGCACCAACATACATGTGGTATCAGGGATGACCGAAGACTACCTACATACATGTAACGGGTGTGGGAAATGCAAACGCCAAACTGTACGGTCAGGTATGTACATATACCTCCTGGGAGGTAGGAGGTACTTCCATGATGTACATGTTGGCAATCCTTCGCCAAGCCGTCTGGGTTTCACTTTTCGTTCCCGAAGTCATCTCACAGACTCACCGGTCCTGTGTTTCTATTTTCCCCAGCTGAGAACACGCTACGAGTGAACACGTTGCGTCTACATACTATCCATGTATGTATTGCTCCACCGAGCGGGCATACCGACGCACTTGACTTAAGTTGACTTCACTTCAGTCCCTTGGCACGGCCCGACGACCCGCCTCGGACAATGAAAGAAGTCCTCCATCGGGACGAGCAGCCACCGGCATTTCAGCCGATGGATCACACAGCCCGATCGTGAACCAGCTGCGTGTGCATGTATACATAGTAGTGACACCCATGATGCGACCTGGGACGAATCCTGTCGCCTCAAAAAGCGCCATCCACGGCCTACCTCCTAGTGGCGGCTCACTTCTTTCGGCTCAACCTCATGCTCTCAGTTCACTTGGGTTCAGTCCCACGGACGCTCCTCGTCGTGAAACCACCCTCTCCTGCGAGCTCCCGCCCATCGGCCGCACTGGATGCGGATAGTCGCACGGGCGAGGTCACTCCTCCGAAAATCATCGATCATGATGACAAACGATGTCTACCTCCCTTCAATCCCTTCCCCCCTCCCCCGAGCAACGACGTCTCTTGAGAGACGCTTCCCCAACACCCATACCCCAAATCCCACGCGCCCTTGCTCACGGTTGCGAGACACAGACCACGCTATACCAGGGTCGCCTCAGTCTCGTTCAACGACCCTCTCCAGACAAGAGACATCACCGACACGCTGGCCGATGACGAGATTACACCGGCCCCCGCGCGCGGCCAGGCCGGTGCTCAGGGAAATCAACATCATGGCCTGGGCCTGGGCATCATCGCAGAAAACCGTGCCGAGATCGATACATCTACAATCTTGCCAGAAATGCCTTCTCAGGAGCCGACAAGTAACGTGAGTAGGACTCCTGAGCAAAGTCATGCGCCGTACTCACCGCCTTCAACCGGAGGCATGACGGAATCTACGAAATTCGAGGAGTCGTTCGACATGCCCTATCACCCGAAACACAAGGACTCTCGTGCATCTCTCCAGTCTGCAGCGCCTTCTACCTACGCCAAGTCAGATGCTGGGCTCTTATCCATCCGCTCAGCATACACCGACTTTGAACCTCACGAGCGTTGCGCAAGCAAGAGGTCGTACAAACATGTGAGGCTTACAACATGGGTTTCGGTCACCATCTTGACCCTGGCCGTCTTTGCCACTGTCTTCTCCGCCATCTTCTTGATTATCGCCTTGAGAGGGCCACGATATGGGCGCCTGATACGCAATGGCGGGAGCCTGACCCCCGGGTCGGCGGCATTTCTCACATCCTTCTTCGCCAAATTGATCGAGCTGTCTTTCGTCACAGTGGTGGTTGCTTTTGTTGGCCAAGCCCTCGCTCGAAGAGCTTTCACCCTGGAGCATGCTCGCGGTATCACACTGGCGGAGCTGAACATGCGCACCTGGATATTGCAGCCGGGAAGTATGCTCACGCAGTGGGAATCAGTCCGATATGCCGGGCTATCGTTCCTGGGCATAGTGTCCTTTCTAGGTGCGCTCTCCGCTATGTCAGTATCTTTGTCCTACATGTACATGGATGGCGACAAGAAGCTAACCTTCTCAGTTTGTACACGTCCGCTGCCACTGCGCTCGTACAACCTCAGCTCGTACTTCCCAAGTTCGAGTCTCATACTCTACAGGGACTGGTCAAGACATCATTTGCCAATTCTTACTACATTGCAGACAGCTGCCAGACGCCGATCACGGAGTCTTTCGATACAGAGTATGCGGGAACAACCTGTCTCCAGATTGAACACTCGTCCAATGCATATCACAACTACTACAGCTACCTCGCTACTTGGACCGAGGCCGCCAAGATTGACGGCAATAGCTCGAATGATCTTGCGACCAGACCGAGAGGCTATGCTTTGTTTGCCGACAACACCACAATCCAGGCCCCTTGGATTGATCTTAGGGCTGTAACTCAAGAAGAATTCCCTGGATATATCATCAATAATGTCACCATGGCGATGCCTCACATTGGTGTCGTGCAGGCTGCCATCGATCCCCTCAATAAGATCATGCAGCCCTACGAGGTAGATGGCGCCACCTACAGCATTCGTGCGTCGGTCCCGTCGCCAATGGTGAACGCTTTGTGTGTGACGTTGTCGAGGACGCAATTGGCTCCTCTTGTGTATAGCGAGTGGAACCTTACGGACGGCAAATGCAATCAGACGGACTGGGTGAGCAACGGGACCTGGCCTTTCTGCGCAGAATATCCCGAGGGTACAGACTTGTACCTCAACAACTCACAAGGCACAGGATTGGATCCTAACCTCAGCGAAATCTTTCGCTGGGGCAGCAAGTGGGGTGCGAACAGATACCCTCCGATTTTTCCCAAGCTGCCAATCGATTACAACACGCTGATCAATGAAACCAATGGCATGATCACCACATGGGGTCCCACGTCCATCTATCTGCTTGGTAAAGGCGGACCTACCAACCAGCAAGGTAGTATCATGACAGGAGAAGAAGGGGCCACGAACTATGCCCTGTGTTCGATATCAGCAGGCCAGACACCTCTGTGTACCACTCATTACAATGCCAGCAGCAGTGGCGGTAGCATGGAAGCAATATGCGATACCGACGATCCTTTGCAATATAACCAGAGTGAGCCACTCGCACAGATGGGCAACGATACACTCAGTCCCGACTGGATCAATGTAGCGCAGGAGTGGGCGAGAAGTATGTCATTCATTATGCCAGCCAGAGCAGCAGCAAGAGAGGATCATGATCGCGTGCTGATATTTTCCCGCCGCAGGCCTCTCCCTGAGCTCCGGTCTCTTCAACGGCAATGCATCTAATGCTCGCCTATTGAGCCAATTCATCCTCACCGCGGGAGATGAAGGAAGTCTCAGCACCGCCAATCCATCGGCAGCGGAAGCTTTAGCTGTACTGGCGGGCTGTACTTTGATCCAGTCGGCTACCGATGCACCCTTCACCATGTTCTGGAACCACACACATGCGACCATTGAAGATGGTGAGCATCAAACCTTCAATGCCTCCGTTCGCGTCCAGCAATACGGCAGCGGCGGAACGCTGACGTATCAAAAACCCTTTTACGTCGTCCTCGTCGTGGTATTTCTCATGAACGCCCTCATCCTACTCTACTTTATCTGTCACCGCGACTGGTATACAGACTTTTCCGAGCCCGTCCATCTCTTCTCTCTCGCCGTCAACTCACCACCTAGCAACAAACTTTCTGGCAGTTGTGGCTGTGGACCTAGTGGTGAACAGTACAAAGTCAGCTGGAAAATGCAGAGGTACAATGAACATTTTTATGTTGATAGTAGTCAAAAATCTCGTAATGAGAATTCTTCAACGAGTAGTAGTAGTAGTGCAGATGACTCGGGATGGAGGAGGAGGAGCAGGAGGAGCAGGAAGAGTCGACGCTTTACTACACTGCCTTTTGAGATGATGGATTCGCCGCTTGTGGTAGGGAAAATTGAAAGATAGGTAGGGTTTCGAGACCGTTTTGAAAAGAAGTTTACTTACCTACTTATACTATATCCCCCCCTGTGGTGGATACGTACGGCATTGGGCAATAGATGATGAGGAAATGGAGTCGTTCTGCTTCATGCTTTATGCTCGGATACATGGCTTCTGTGTTACTACATAGGTATAATACCATCATCATCATCGCATCTCCTGTCTTTGACGACAATTGAGGTGTATGTTACTGTATGTACTGATAAACTCGAGCTGGGCTAGGCTAAGCTAGGCTAGGCTGGGGGCGACGGGCATTCACTTCCCTTCGGCTAGTGCACTGTAGCCCTGGCCTGGCTCGGCTAGAGCACTACGGTATGCCGTCGGGAGTGACCCCTGTTTCAAAAGGGGGTCAATACTACCTAGGTATCTATCTACAGTACAATCCTATATACCTATCGACGAGAATTCCGGAAGAAACCACCAGAAAAAACAACAACTCCACCACCTTTGACCACCCACCATGACGATGACCACCACCACACCAGAATTCGCCTATGGATCCTCACCGCCCACCCCCGTACCACCGCAGAAACCCGTCGAGATCGCAGAAGGCATAACATTACTCCGACCATTATCACGACGAGGCCATGGACCCGGCTTAATCATTCTCGCACCACCACCACACCATCAAGATAATCATCCCACAACCTCACCCACGGAGTTGGAAAATGGAATTCCCTCACTCCGCATGAAATGGGCTGAAGAAGGCTATTGCGTCGCACAGATTCAACCCTATGCCTCCTCTTCCTCCTCCTCGTCTTCCTCTTCCTTTTGCAGTGCTATCCAAAGAGCAGTCCAAGCCTTACGAGCATGTACCGAGTGCGAACCCAAGGAGAAAATGGGAATTATATGCTATAATGTCGATTTCTGGTTCAAAATTGCTGCAGCTCTCCCAGAACAGATTGTCGTCGCAGCTATATATGCGCATACTGGGCAATATTCGCACCTTGCATCCCATCATTCGACTGTCGGTGGTGGTAGTGTACTACCCACGATATATCATTTAGCTGCTGGCAAATCATCATCATCATCTGCCACATCACCACCATCACCACCACCACCACCACCACCACCACGGAAAGCTGCACCTCGGAGCAAAATTTACGAATATGCTTCCATCGACTCGCCCTCGTTTGCGGTGCCTTTTTCCGACGAGTTTCATTCTGCGACCGAGGCCGTCTCGCATTCGCGGAATTTGGCGTTTTTGAAAAATGTTATGGAGGGTCCGTGGTTCGATTTGGAATTGCTCTGGGAGGAACATACGTTTTATGAATTTGAACATCGGAGTGTGGAGAATACTATGGCGACGATGGTCGAGGAACCTTATGTTAATCATGTTCCTACGGTGAGTCTTTTTTTCTTCTTTTTTTCTTTTTTTCTCCTTTTCTCTTTCTTTTCTTTTTCTTTTCTT
>JH792495.1:290584-311463 GCA_000291705.1 Sphaerulina populicola P02.02b
ATTAAACAGCTCACCGGCGGAATCGGTCGCACGAATCTCACCAATTTCTACCGCAATCACTTCATCTTTAGTAATCCCGACGATACGACATTGGAACTCATCAGTCGCACCGTCGGCATTGATCGCGTGGTGGATGAATTTATTTACAAATTCACTTTTAACAAGACAGTGGACTGGCTGTAAGTTTTTGTTTCTTCTTTCTTTCTCTCGCTGTTGTAATATCCATCAATCAAGCATGCAAGCACATGAAAAGAAAAAGAAGAAGAAAAGGGGGAGTAAAGGGGGAAAAAGGGGGGAGAAAGAAGAAAAAAAAACAAAAAAAATAATACCAAACTGAATCATTCCTTACCTTAGCTTTCCCGGAATCCCTCCCACATACCAATACGTCGAAATCCCCATGATGGCCGTCGTCAACATGCGCGGCGACCGCTTATATCATGAACACATCACCTGGGATCACGCTTCCGCTTTGCGACAAATTGGCGTGTTGCCGGAGAAATTGCCCTTGACAGTCATAAGTGATGATATTGATGATATTGATGATGGTGATGAAGAGAAGAAGAAAAAGAAGAAAATAGAGTATGAAATCACTCTACCGGTCGCGGGAAGGGAAACGGCGATGAAGATGCGAGACAAGAATTCGATTCCGTCGAATGCCATGTTTGAGTATCAGGCGAGGGAGTTGTAATGGTTTCTACATACATATGAAGTATGTAAGAGAAATGGTTGGAGAAAACCAACAGCTCACATCATCATCATCATCTTCTTCTTCTTCTTTTTGCTAATAATAGCTGCTTCAATTTCAGATGACCCTGTCGATGAAAGACGGATGAGGGCGGATGATGAAGCGCATTGCAAGGAGGCATCCATCCTGCTATTCATGATATCATGAATGCTACCTACCGTAGATATGTATAAAAACAAAAGAACAAAGAAAAAAGCCCCCTCTGTCTGCAGAAAAAGCGGTTGCGTGACAGATAGGGGGGGCCTTGCAATGATGAAGAGAGACTTGTTGAATGATTGCCTGATCCACGGGTATACCATGCGATTTCTAGGGATAGAGAAGGGGGTAAGTACTGTAAGTAGACTGTAAACCTTACCCAGGCAAGGGGCGGGGAGGGGGGATATGTACAGTATGTTGTTGGCAAAACCAAACTCCCCCTTCAGGCTACGCCATCCTAGGGACCGACTGGAATGGGTTGGAGTGTGGAGGGACTGAGGGAAATTATAGCGACAGGGAATCGGATGGGGAGTTCTCGTATTGTTCACATCTCCGTAGACTACTGATGACTGATGACTGTACAGTATCTCGATCATCGATGAATAGCAGTGTCAGTAGGGCAGACTTGACAGGAAGGGCTTTGGAGTGTCCGGATAATTCGCCAGGGGACTCTTCATCCTAGAGAGGTATGTTGTAGTATGTACCAGACTACCAGCTAGTCGTATGTACATACTACAACCGTACATCGCTCACTGGACGGACGTCGGGGTTATACATCATACCAGGTTACCCGAATTTGCGTGTAAAATATCCTTTTTACTTTCGGTACCTGCGTGCCAGTGACGAATGCCACGCACAAGTGCAAAGACTCCGCAGGTTCATAATGTTCAATTCATTCATTCATTCATTCATTCATTCAAAAACCACATGTTGGTTCAACAATATTGTACATAGTTTAATTGGTTCACCAGACGTGTACTGTTCAGTACATATGTAGTATGCATTACCTAGTCAGAGTAGGTTTCCCCGGGTTTAGCCCCTAGGGTTGACCCCTTTGTAAATGCCAAAAGACATCCTTGCAACAACAATACATAAATACATGTACCCTTGCTGTGCTTAATTCAGACCAATGTTGTTGTATACCTGGAATCCGGTCCTATGATCCTATCAATCGATTCATCACAGCCCAACAACTAAAAGCCGTGCGAGGGAGATGTCTCCTGACAAGGTAAGGGGTACTTTTCACTGTCAATATGTTATTATTGGCGGTCTAGCATTGGAAATAATACATATACCAAAGAGTCAGATCACTCACTAGGTACGGTCTCTTTCTTGTCAATCTCTCTCTTTCTTTTTTATATATATATATCACACTTGCGGTTGAGATCATAGCAACAACACTCGCTTCTTTTGACTACCAAGAAGGAATCTTGGAACGAACAACTACAATGCAGTTGCCCCTACTAGTCTTGGCGGCCATGGCCAGGTAAGTGATGATCCACGAGTCTCGTTGACAAGATACATGAGTCTTGATCGCGTTGCGACGATGACGACGGTGAAGTGAAAAGCACACAACCAACACTAATACTACAACAACGCATAGCGTCGCCACCGCCGCTGGAACTGCCACCAACGGCACCGGCACCCATGATGACCCTATCATGGGTACCGACTACGACGCATTCTGTCTCTGTGCAGGTTTTAGCGACTTCACCGAAACGGGACGTTACGATCCTGTGGACGATCTCACTACAGGCATATGCCAGGCCGCCGGTTCGACTGTTCTGTGGTTCGAGCAGGATCCGGAAACGATCATCGCACATGTAAGTCTTACATACATACATACACACCGACACACACGTACCTTCTGTTCTCTAACAAATCCTTCTTTTTCCCCCCTTTTTTCCAAATTCTTTTGCAGTGTCACGCTGCGACAATCTTCGAGGACAGACAAAGCTTTGCAGATGCCTGCACCACGTCCGATGAGACGGGATTTACCAACGGCGCACGATGTTGCGGAGCAGACCCTGACCCATGCGAAAGCGTCCAGGGGTCTGCTTCCTCAGGGGGTCCAGAGGAGGGTGGAGATGATCCGGGCAAGGAGGAGGGAAAGAAGGGCAAGAAGAAGAAGGAGAAGAAGGGCAAGAAGGAGAAGAAGCCTCCTGTATTGTTGCGAGCGTGAACAAACCATTGCATGCCGCTCGCTCTTATGTTTTTTTGGAGGCCTGCCCATGTTCATATTGGTCGTTCGTGGGCAGGGAGGAAATTCAATCATCGACGAGCGGCTCCGGTTGTGAAAGTTGGCATTGCTTCGTGTTTTTCTTTTCTCTCAATGTGGACTTGTACCCCTATCTCAGGGGATTCAGAGAATTTGCTGGATACCTATGCACACTTGAATTGCTTTCCAGTATTCAAGAACGAACCTATTTCCTTCGATCGTCAGTCACTTCTCCTGTGCTTTGGGGTATCCATGCATCTGGTGGCATTGTTCCAGGTCTGGTGTTGCTCCTGTATGCGCAATAATCATCTCTTCGGCGTCCGACAGACGGTGGCTTCGGCTCGTCTCTCGGAACACCACCCGGAGTGATGGGAGTGCTGTACACGTGGCTCGAGTGTCCCAATTCGTACAACCAGTAGGTCCTGACACTGCTTGCGAAAAGCGGATGTGCAGATAAAACGACTTTTTTGTTACACGTCGCGCAGCTGCAATGATATATCGAGACGAGGTACATGTACTGCAGCAGGGCATGGCGTCGCACAAAACTTGGCTACGTCGGTACAACCCACCCCTGATGGAGGACACGTGATCAGAACATGAGTGAAGTCTCGCCAACCGCGCCAACCGCGCCTAACTCATATCTTCAGACTTCTCCCCACTCCACTCCCCACCATTACACCACGAGGAGTCAAGTGGGGCATCCCGTCGACTACTGCAAACTGTCTTCCTGCACAACGAACAACTAATTCATCTCGACGCGGACGGACATTGGCCGGCTGTCAAACCGAACGAGGCCTGTACGAGCAACAACTCCCTTCTATTGGCCTTGACCCGTGACGTGCAGCCGGCCTGCCTGCAGCGCTCCAAAACACCCCCCTCCGGCACGGCATCTTGCAGCACTCACTACAA
Organism: Sphaerulina populicola P02.02b; assembly: GCA_000291705.1. Classification (NCBI taxonomy): domain Eukaryota; kingdom Fungi; phylum Ascomycota; class Dothideomycetes; order Mycosphaerellales; family Mycosphaerellaceae; genus Sphaerulina; species Sphaerulina populicola. The sequence goes on from JH792495.1 coordinate 294,433, forward strand.
CCTCGCCAACGTCCTCTGGCCTCCCAGCTCTGCCCAGGAGGTAATCGAGTGCAGCAACACTGTGTCACTTCTCCAGCACCTGCCCGCGCGCATTCTTTCTTTGGACAGGAGCCAGAGTTCGCACCGAAAACCATCCGTCGACTGCCGGGGCACGACTGACTTAAAAAGTCGTCTCCGTCGCCCACCATGTCTATCAAGTAGGTCGACCGCCTCTCAACGTCTTTCCTTGTCTATACCATGCTTCACCCCTCAGCCACAGCTGTTCCCACCCAGCAGCGCTCCTCCCGCCGACAAGCCATTAACCGCTATGCTCGCAGCTGGGTCATGATCTCGCCCGATACGAATCCGCCCTTCATCCCCCTCCCCGGCGAGAAGCTCATCCACGCCACACCCAAACGCGTACAACTATCGATCGAATCGCCAAAGAACTATCCCGGGAAGCAGCAGACCCCATACTCGCTCACAGAGAAAAGTGGGCAGGTCCTCCTCACCAACACCAGAGTGTTGTATTTGCCAGAGAAACCAACAGCGACGTTTCAAAGCTTCGCCTGCCCCATACTCAACCTACACGACTCGCGCATCACGATGCCGTGGTTTGGCGCGAATGGGTGGCAAGCACTAGTACAACCAGTACCGTCGGGGGGGTTACCTATACCGAGCACGGGGGTGCTGGAGCTGAATCTGAAGTTCTACGACAATGGAGCATTCGACTTCCACTCACATTACGAAAGAATGCGGGAACGACTGCAACAAGCGGTGGAGACACAGCGCGCCAACGGTGAAGTGAGCGCATCAAGCTCAGCAATCAATGGAGGAGTCGACGTATCGACAGTGCCACTCGAAGACCTGCCGGCGTACTCGGAGGAGAGTGATGGACCTCTGATTGCGCCGACAGCCATGGCCATAGCACAGAGCCCCGTCTCGCAGCAGCGAGATAGCGGTGTGCAGATGGGCAATGTCAATGCGAGCGAGGAAGAAGCCGCACGACCAACGCCCAGGGCGACAGACAATGCCCTGAATCCCCCCGACGAGCCGCCTCCAGGGTATGAAGAGGCGCAGATGGCCACTCTCAACGATGAAGCGGAATGGGCAGCAGAGCGGAATAGAAGGACACCGTGAGGACAATTACTAAGACCTTGGAGTATTGATGTGACGGAGTAGCGGTGGTGAAACGTGCAGAAATCATGAGATCAGTGTGCTTGGTCATGACGGGATGGTACATGTCCCCGGGCTGCAAGGCGACATGCCGGTGCATCCATCCTTTCGCCTTTCGTCAAGACGGGGGATCCCACAATCGTCTGCCGGCAGCGCTTGACCGTGCCATGCGATCCGCCATTGTTCTGGTACCGCAGTAGCAGAAGTGACGCGTAGACAGCGGCAACCGACGGCACCGACTACCTGTATCGTGCATGTTCTGCTGACGGTTGTCACGGTCCAGCTGTATGAGTGTATGAGAATACCGAGGGAATAATGATAATAACTGCCTACCTACTGTACATACTATACCTACGGTACTTACCTAGGTACATTAGTAGTCGGTACAACTACCTATGTTACTATGTCCGTACAAGCACATGCACCTGCAGTACCTATGTAGTCAGGACCCAGCAATACATGTATTTGGAAACAAGTCCGTTGCAAAAAGACAGCTGTATTGGTGAATGGTCAGGTGTTCTGTTCTCTAGGTAACACTAAAAGACATCCGTATTGGGACTAGACTAGCACGCACGCGACCACCCTCGTTTGTTCCGACTCCAAAAGTCCCAATTTGGAAGCCGGCACATATCATCATCATCATATTCATGCACAGACGATAACCCGCATTCATTATCATCATCATCCGGCAGAGGCAACCGACTGACTCTGACTGGAACTGTCTGTCGGGTTCAGTCGCGCATCGCATTGGCCTTGCCATCACAACTGCTTACAATCATTGTACCTCCTCCTCCCCCTCCTCCTCCTCTGGAAAAGCAGGTCTGGCCAGCGCCGAGCCCCTTCCCATGTCCCTTCAGTAGACGCATGACATCCACCGCCCACGTCCTCGAAGGCTCCGCCGTACACGTCACACCCGCCGCCATCACACCAACGACCGAGTCGTGCTCAGCCGCCAGCACGGCGTCTCACAGCCTACGACCATGTTTTGGCGCTTTGGCGGATATGCCAACGTGAGCACCATCAACACCATCCTCGACAAACAGGATGTCACTCTCGAGGAACTACTGGACGAGAGCGATCTGATCCAGGAACTCAAGCAGCAGAACAGCAAGCTCATTGAGTTCCTGCGCGAAGAGGATCACTTGAAGAAGCTCTTGACCTATGTCATTGCCGAGCCGAAGACCGAGGAGGAGACAGCAGTAGCGGCGGCGGCGGCAGCAGCAGCAGCAACAGACGCAGGCAGTGAGCAGAAGGATGCTGCGCCGGGAACTCCCAAGTCTCCAGGCGAAGACGAGAGGAGCGGCGGCATCTCCTTCTTCAAGGGCAAGAGCCGTGCAAGGTCCAAATCTGCGAATAAGAACTCGCCGAACAGCGAGACGGAGCAGGAAAAGAACGAAGCTCAGCGCAAGAAATATGCATACGTAGCATGCGAAGTGCTATCCTCAGAGGTTTTCTCCATCAGCGAGGCTGTGCTCGAGCAAAGAGAGAATTTGCGCGACTTTTGGCAATATGTGCAGCGACCTGCACCTCTTGATGCGCTGCAGGCTGGCTACTTCACCAAGGTCAACGAAGTGCTGCTTGACAAGAAGACAGAGGAGATGCTGGACTTCTTCAGAAACCTCGACGGGATCGTGCCAGCGATGCTACAGCATGTGGATTGTCCCATGATTATGGACTTATTATTAAAGATCATCTCACTGGAGAAGCACGAGGGTGGACAGGGTATTGTAGACTGGCTTCAGCAACAGAACCTCATCCCGCAACTGCTGGGATACCTGTCCGATCAACACAGCGGGGCAACGCAAACCTCAGCCGGGGACTTTCTCAAGGCAATCATTACCATCTCTGCTAATGCTACTACGCAGGATCAATCGGTGATTGGCCCAAACGAGCTGACGCGACAACTGGTGTCGGAGCCTTGCATACAGTCGCTTATCGATGGCATGCTCAAAGGTGGAAATCCGCTAACCGTGGGAGTCGGCATCGTCATCGAGGTCATCCGAAAGAACAATTCAGACTACGATCTCGACAATCAAGTTGGGCCGGAGCCAAAAACGTCGGATCCCATCTATCTGGGCACTCTTCTTCGCAAGTTCGCGACACATGTACCAGATTTTATGCACTTAATCAGGTCCCCCGATGCGCAGAAGCCAGAACTGAAAGCAGCATTTGGCCGCAAGATTCAGCCTTTGGGTTTCGATCGATTCAAGACGTGTGAACTCATGGCTGAGCTGCTCCACTGCAGTAACATGGGTTTGCTGAACGAGCGCGGCGCACATGAAGAAGTCTCGAAGCGGGATGCGGAACGCGAGAGGCTCAAGGCTGAGGGCAAGCTTGCCACACCTCGGGCACGGCAGAGTCCCACGCCAGACATTTCCCATGATGAGTTTGGTAGCAGTGTTGATTCTCAAGGCTTCCATCATGCGCAGCGGCCCAGTGACGACGATGAGCTGAGCGAGAAGCCGGAAGAGATCCGAAAACTAGAGGTGCAGAATGCTTCAGACGAGGATGGATTCGAGAAGGTGAATAAGCCTTCGGAAGATTTTCCAGACGAGGTTACCTTTGACGACGACTTGAGCGAAAAGATCGACGAAACGACACATGGAAGTTTACCGAGGCTGGAGAAAGTTGAGAAACGAGACCCAAGTGATCCTCAGAACAAGTCGCCACAGTCCCCCATCAGCCCAAGTGCGCTTCCGCAACCCCTGTCGCCAAAGAAGAATGCCGCATCGCCTACGAAACAAACCCAGTTACATTTCGATCCTCCTCCTGCGCATTCTGTCGACTCACCGACGACCGCGGAAGCGACTGATCGTTTCAATAAGCTCGATGTCGACGAGGATACAGTGATGTCTGAGTTTGGCGAGGAGCCGACGGAAGAGGGTAAGCAAAACTCGCTAGGACTGTATCAGCAGTTCTTATCAGACCACCCGCTGAATATACAACCAGATGACGGCCCATCAGAACTCGAGCGAGAATTAGCACGCTCTGCCGATAAGCCTGCACCTCTCTTTGCCAAGAAGATGCCCACGATACCGCATGACGAGACGACGTCTGCCGGCAGTGAAAGCTCACAAGATATTGAGCAAAGTACAGCAACTCTGCATGCTCACGACCCGAGCACACTACCCAATGGCGAAAGAGCGCCTTATGACACTGAGCTGGACGGAACTCCTGTTGTGGGCGACCTACTCAAACTTCGATTCGTGGAGCACCAGGTTGTGCCCACCATTCTTGTGAGTGCGATGAGGCTTGCCATTTCGCTGACATTCTTTCGTGTGTGTGTGCAGTATGCTTATTCGTGCGTCGCAGGACTTCTTTTTCCGCTTTCCTTGGAACAATTTCCTGCATAATGTGGTATACGACGTTGTACAACAAGTCTTCAACGGCACGCTGGACCGCGGTTACAATCGGACATTAGCATTTGACCTATTCACTCCCGTGCAGGGACCAGATGGCAAGACTGCAGAGGAGATCGGTCTTGCTTCAGGCAAAGACATCACAGATAGAATTCTAGACGGCCAGGCCAATTCGGACGAATCGCAGAAGCATAAGGGCATGCGATTGGGCTACATGGGCCACCTGACACTAATTGCAGAAGAGGTGTGCAAGTTTGGCAACAAACATGCTCCGCACACACTGGACCCAGCGATCGTGGAGCGTGTCAGTCGCGAGGCATGGATCACATACGTGGAGGGCACTCTTGCCGAGACTCGGGACAAGGACAACGCTGTTCTGGGCGGCGTACGACCAGAAAACGCGATTGGAATCCGAGCTATGGGTGCAAGTGGGCTGTCTGGCGGCTTTACGTCGAACACACAAAGCACGCTTGCTAGCGCGGGTCTTGGTGGTAATAGCAACATGACGCCTGAGGATAGTCTGGCTCTGCAGGAAGGCACAGTTGGCCAAAGCTTTGAGCCCAACTCCGGGACTATGCTGTCGGGCTTTGGCGACGGCGACGATGACGAAGAGATGGAAGACGAGGCAATAGCACGTGAAAGAGAAAGACAACGGGCTTTCTCGGAGGATGAACAGGTCGGTGAACTTTCGTTTGATGTTGACATGGACTACCGATAACCCCTCCATCGCAACCGCTTCACCTGCACATACCCTATCGCATGTTCGCGGCACCCTGCGAGAATTGTACATGAGCATCGGCCTAGTAAATGAACGGAGAAGAGCGAGAGACGACGATGAATGGCTGGATGGCTGGTGTACCACAACAGAACAGGCTGTACGACTTCTTCAACACACACACACACACACACCTTCGAAACCTATTCCACACCAATTCACCCAATGCTTCGGCAGCGACACCATCATCGAGAGTACATGTACATACAGTACAGGAGCTCGGACTCCCGACGTACTTTTTTCGCTTTGAGATGAAGATGGCTGCTTTTGGGTTCAATTGACATCCGCGGTCCGTTCCTTCGTACAGTTTTGGCGATTTTGGGAACCAGGCTTCACGCAACAGCACTAGCTTCGCTTCTGTTCCCTATCCATGATCGTTATACTGTAATACTGCAGGGTGATCAGCGACCTGTGCTTACTTTGCCTAATTTTGGGTGCCATTTGTGTTGCCGAACTCTGCTTTCTGCCTTTGATCATTCCGCATTGCACAATCCCTGCACAATCCCGTCCTCTTCCAACACAGCATATTACACATGCAGGTCTTGAGAGGCATGTTTTGGTGCAAGCCTCTCTGAACAATACTTGCTGACACTCTTGCTCTGAGTAGGATCATGCATCTTCAGATTCGAACGTAGATGCAACTGGTGCTGTGCAGCCTCTCAACATTCCGCCTTCGAGGGCGCGAAGAACACTTGCTGCTCGACTAGCACAGCGAAATCAGGACAAACCATTGAATGACGATCCTGACGCGGCCGATGCATCCGCCCTCGAAGTCGCTTCCGAACTCCCTGAAGAACCTTGGGAACTATCCAACATGGCACAGGCGCAAGATCCAGAGGGCCTGCAAATCACTGGTCTGAGAACGCTTTCCGGAGCCAGCCACCTTTCCCGAGGAAGTCGCAGCAAATTCTCCGGACTATTCAGTAGTAGTGATGATTCGGACAATGATGATGACGATGACGATGATGACGACGATGATAATGACGATTCCAGTCTCGACGAAGACGAAGCCGGCCGAGACCACACTTTGACGCGAGAAGGCGGTGAATACGAGGACGAGAGCCCCAGTGCACCCCGTCGTCGACAGTCCATTCGACGACCCAATACGACGGAAGCTGCGGTGCGAAGACCTTTGGATGATGGGGATACTTCTTCGTCGTCGGAGGATCTGGAAATCAGCGATTTACCGGATGATCTGCCGGATAGTCTGGAGAGAAAACTCGTCTTGGAAGCGGCGGCACAAGGAGGTCCTTTTGCCGATCCGCCAAGCGGGTTTGGAGATGGTAGTATCGATGACGATGACGATAGTAGCGAGGACGAGTTGGTGGAAATTCGATCAGTCAGGAGGCCGAGTTAAGGGCTGGGGTCTGAGAGGCGTAGTGGTGATGGTGCTCGTTCGCAGTCTTTGGGGAACTCAAGGCTAAATAGATAAGGGTCAGGTTTGGGAGTGGACGGGTCTGACTGGGTTTCTGATCACTGGAGACCGGTATGTGTGTGTGGTGTGGTGTCTCAGAAGGGAACTCAGCAAGTGCTCGTGACGGCAGTGGGTTAGCAGTGTATGCGGAACTTGTAGCATAATGCTTTGCCCCTCCTTTTCTTTTATATGGTGTCCGAAATGAAGGCATGAGGGATGATGGCATGAGCCGTCGATATGCTGGGACAGATGACATGGAAGGGGGCGCGGCTTGCTATGTATTACTTTTTGTTTTTGCTTTTCCCTTTCGTTTGGCTCAGTACCTTAGTGCAAGATACCATTGAATTTGATTTTTGAGTGCTGTCGATTCCAGTCTTTGGTGACAAAATGGTCTCGCAAGGGTCTCAACAAACGCATCCGGTATATCGCTCCGCTTCTGCTGTCGTGGTGTCCTTATCGTCGCAAGCCGCTATTCTTCGTCTCCAGCATTATTATATTGCAGGTGCTTGCCATGCTTCTCTCCTAATCTTGAGCAAATTACTCTGCTTATGCGGAAAGGAGATTTCTCGTTCCTTGTAGAATCCCACGTCTTCGCAATACTTTTTGATCCTGTTCCATCATGTTAGCTCGCTCGCACGCACAACCCTCGATCAATTAGCACGGCGCCATGTGCCGCCTTTCACGCACATGGTGCTGCTGGGTACTCACTTTTCATTATCCACTCTCGGCTCCATCATCACCACGTTGGTTCTCGAATCGGCGATGAAACAAAAGTGCACCAAAGCGCTCATCCAGACTTTGAATCGGTGTTGCCCTCGGAATTCTTGCTCTCCCACGAGTACGTGTAGGCCACGATCGAAATCATCTACTGCTCCGCCGAGATAGCCCGCCAGTCTGTCTTCTTTCACCCAGTAGATTTCAAAGTATCCAAAAGGTTTCCCATCGAAACATCCTATCACGGGAATGGAGTGTTTGGAGAGTAGGCCATTTTTCAAGAACTCTTCCTGGTGATGCCGGGGACCTTGTTCGCCCCAGCTCTGGGATACACGAGGGTCATTCATCCACTTGTGAAGCAGTTCGACATCGGTCATGTTGGTTGCTTCGCGAGCTTCGCCTGTTGTTAGCGACGCGTCGGGAGATGCATGTGGAAAGGGACCCGGATATGCGATGGGGCGTTTGCTCAGTGAGGCGACTCGAAATGTGAGGTATTGACCTAGACTGGGAACATAGCGAATGTAGAAGGTTTCACCTTGTCGAGGGGGCTTGGGACGTATGGGATGTCTGCAGTTATTCGTGAAGCCATATTGAACTGGCGGAGGAGGATAGTATGTTGGTAGATGTGATGCAGAGTGAAAGGGGCCTGGAGGTCCGGCACGGCCCATGCCAGTAGACTGCGAAGCTGCGGCTTCTCGTAGATTGCTGCCACCGTCGGTATCATGTGTCTTGCTGTTTCTGCTTGGGCTGGAGGGCCGGCTGCCATTGGGGCTGATTGCGGGATAGCTCGTCTGCAAAGGAGTCAAGGTGAAGAGATATATGCGGGGATCCATCTGCCAAAACGTCCTTCTCGAGACGAACATCTTGTTCCAACTCTCGGTCAAGGTGCTGAGTCCGTCCATGGGATCCAGGCCTATCGAAGAGTCCTCTGAAGCGACCAGGCCCATTCGCTCCAGCTTGGGCAAGACGTGCTTGCTCTTGAAGATGCCTTCCTTATTGATATAGATCCTCCACTCGCCCTGAGGCTTGCCGGCGTCGGGCGTGGCATGCGAGGCAGACGTCCGCAGCTGTGGCTCTGGCTCTTGCTGGTGGAAGTACCAATACAGGGTCGCCCACAGCATCATGGCAATCTGCCGCGTGGGACTCGTCGGCGGGCGGAACTCACTCGAGGCCGGGTTGGAGATGGAGGATATATATAGATGGTCATTCTTGAGGCTCGGCTGCCTGAAACGATGGATGCCTTGTTTCCTTGACTCTGTCTCTGCGCGTGGAGTCGCATCGGGGTTGGCAGTGCCGCTCGCACCTCGCTCCGGCTCTTGCTCGTGGTTGTGGTTGTTGTTGTTGTTGTTGTTGTTGTTGTCGTCGGCGTCGTCGTCGTCGTCGTCGCGCTCGTCGTGCTCGCTGTTCAGAATGATGGTCCAGCCAGGCGGGAAGACATTGTTGTGGTGGCTCAAGTCATTCGACCTGAAATACAGGCCGCCAAACACGGGCGTGATATTCAGTGTCTGGCCATTGGGAAGATGCACCTGGTTCGGGGCCATGTTGTCGACTGGTTTCCGGTTGCCTGCTTCCGGTAAGGGACCTGATGATCATTCAAACATGGAGCCTACATGTAAGTGACAAGTCATATTCGACCTGGTACCTTACCTCCGTTGGCGAACATGCGGGCCCAGACATACGTCCTGTAGGTAGGAGGTGGAGGTAGGAGGTAGGAGGTACATGTAGGAGGTAGCCTGTAGGAGGTAGGAGGTAGGTAATATGGAATGATTACATCATCATCACCCATGACTAAGCACATGAAGCAGCCCACTTGCTCTTTTGGGATAAGCAGTGCCTCGGAGGTCGGAGCCTCGGAGCCTCGGAGGCAGCCGTCGAGGTGTACCTCCTACTCTGTCCTACCTCCTAGGAGGTAGTTCTCCCATACCACCTAGAACCTCATACCTCATACCTCCGTCCCTCCTATATCCAGATTCCAGGCCCAGCCACCCAAATCTCTCTCCTCTCGCGGCATACATCCTCCTACCTCCTAGGTGGCATGGCTTGGATTGGCATGGCTTGGCAGACGGACGCCCTCGGCCATGGCAGTGCAATCGTTCGACCTACATCCCCTCGAATACCTACCGTCGGCGCGTCCTAATTGCACTGGAAGTGTTGGGTCCACGGGGCCAAGGCACAGCCATATATACAGTAGAAGCACCAGAAATGACTAGGAGGTACATGCCCCTGCTGAAACAGTCTGACCAGAATAGCATGCTAGAGGTAGGAGGTACCTCCTAGGAGGTACTAGTTGAGTCTAGTTCTACCCGTCAAGTGAAGTTTAATCAATTGCAATCATCCACACCCGGACTTGTGCTTCTTCTCACACCCGACACCCGACTGTTCTTCTTCTTTTCCTGCCAACTGCCATCTGATCTGCCATCTGGTGATCCTCTTCAGCCCTTTTGCGCGCATCCTCGCACTAGGAGGTAGTCAACCCTAGATTGCCTCCCCTCCCCTCCCAGTGATTCTATTCTTGTTCTATGCTGTGTCGCTGTCACCCCATGAGAGGGACGACTCTCCCCTAGTACATACCTCCCACGCGGGAGACCACAGGGCGAGGTACATGCATCTCTAGCCTACCCGACCTGACTTTTCGTCTTGCGGCGGGCGATAGACTCGAAGACTAGGTACCTACCTATGTAGGAGGTACCGCTGAGATGAACTGCTGGCCCCCGCTGCCCCAATCATCATCATTATTATTATTATTATCATCATCACCATCACAATACGACCGGACCTGTGCAGTGTGCTGCTCACTCTCATTCATCAGCAGCAGCAGCAGGAGGGGGGCGGGATTGTGGAAGCACAGGCCATGAAATTGTAAAAAAAAAACGGATTCCCGTACACTTGCAGTAAGGTACACCGTACCTCTGGTTCTCTGAAAAGAGCATCCTGGCTCGCATGCTGCAGGCGGCAGAAGTTAATCTGCTGTACCACACTGTATGCCACCCCTTCGCGTGGGATGTTTGACAAGGCGCGCCGTCCGCAGCAGCGGGCGAGCTCCAACTCGACATACATCGCTGCCACCACCGCCACACGCCCCGTCCATGACCCAGCACCCATCTCGCCCTTGCAGATGACCTTCGACTTCGAGCTGCCCCCGTCGCCATTCGAGCCCACCACTCCCAACACCGCGACCTCGTCTGCGCGGCAGCTGAGCGATGGATGGCCGGCCCCGAGTAATAGCAAGAGCGATAGCGCGACGCGCATCACGTCAGGAGAGTCGCGGGAGGCGGGCTGGCAGGCTGGCGAGAGCCTAGGCCGCGAGGCTGTTGACGGTGCGGGGGGAGACGCAGCAGCAGCAGCAGCAGCAGCAGCAGGAGGAGGAGGAGGAGGAAGAGGAAAAAATAAGACATTGTTGGTCAGAAAACAGTCTGTAATGAGCCATCGATTGAGCACCAATTTTGCATTCGACGATCTCGCGCCCATGCCACTTCCCGACACATCCATGTCTCGCACAATGGACGAAAGGCCCAAAACCGCACATGGCAGTCACAGTGATGATACAATCAGCGGTATGAAGATGGAGGCCTCACTCTTCCCAATGCGCTCCGATACACCCGTCTTGTCCCAGATGCCGTCGCCGCCACTGCCGTCGATGAATCGATCCTTCATTGACAGCCGAGACAAGCCATACAGTAGTCAGCCTCCGAAGTCGTTTGTGACGCTCAAGGGAAATCATAGCTCGCCCAACCTCCCAGGCGGCAATGGGAAAACGCCCGTGTCAGTTTCGCGAGGGCCGGCTTCGATCTATAGCAATAGAGCCCTCGTTCCACAAACCAGCCTCCAGGAGCTCGCCCAGAGGTCACCGTACAGCGGATCCACGGCTCGCCCCAGCACTCACTCGTCCAGTAGAACCGCCGTGTATCCTGGTGCGTCGAAGACGATAGGAATGCCATATGGCGCGACAGCAGATTCATACCCGTTGCCGCAGCACGTCAAAACGCGCCCCAAGACATTTGGTGTCACCTCCAGTGTTGCGGGTGTCATCGTACCGACTCATCATACGAGCTCCAAGCCCACCTCCAAATCGGACTCGCGCAAGTCGGTGGTTTCGAAAAAGAAAGGCCGTCTGCTCAATCCCATGCTGCTCCTCCAGCGGCGGCGAAGCTCTCAGGACCCGGATGCTGTGGAAGCGGAAAGAGCCAATCGTGAAGCTCAAGCGCAAGCGCTCGCGAGGCAAAGGGATGTTCTGGCGTCTGGTGTCAAGATTCCGCCTCCTGACTTTGATCCAAGAATCAAAGGCAAGCTTGTGCATGACTTCAGCGCACCGAGGGAGAAGCGACATACGTTCGACGAAAACGACATGCCTTCACCGCCGACTGTGCAGCAAAGCTTCGGCAATGCACAGCCCTCGTCACCAGCAACTTTTCCGCCACGGCATGCGTCTCTGGTCAATCGTGGAAACAGGAGTCCGAACGAGGGCCAACGTCGAAGTACGCACACTCCAGTCTTTGTAGAGAACTTGGACGAGAACCCCGAATCATCGAAACGAGTCAGCTCCATACACGCAGAAAATTTAGAGAACAAGGAATTCTTACAACGGGCGTCAAAGCACTCCACCGCAACAGCGTATTCGCAAGAAAGCGCGATATTGCCCCCATTTGCTCGCCGTAGCCAGATGCTCGACCCTTTACAAGCAAGCTACTTCCAAGACGAAGATTCTAAGCGTTCAAGTGACCCCTCGAGTCATAAGGGATACAGCTCCCCGCCGAGCAATGGTGGCGAGATCAGCCCAGTCACTGCTCGCAGTAGTGGACATATTGCCGTCAGTCCTATTTCCGCAGGTCCGACCAGCCCCTATGGATCCCGACCAGTCTCGCATCTGAATCCCGCATTGGCCGACGCAAACGCCAGCAAGCTCTCGGCTAATGACAGCTGGCGTAAGCCTGCAACCGAGAAGACATCGTGGCCGCATTCAGTTGCGCTTGCTGCTCCTCCACAGATCAACTCAATTACAGAGAGTTCGGGAGACAATTCGCCCGTTGAGGCTACGAACAGCATCTCTCATGTGCAGGAACCACAATACCCTGTGCGTGGTGCCTCCTTAACGACCCCTCGCAGTCCAGGGGCGCCCGAGACATCGGGAGCGTTGACACTGGAGGCCAATACTGCGTCTCCCTTGACACAGTCTGTGCTAGACAGGACGGCAGACTTCCCCGCCCCTGAACAGACACCAAGATTGATGCAGGGTGCAGCTACATTTCACACACAACAAGCGCAGCCCAAAATGGTCGAGAAGAGAGCCTCTGCTGCTGGGCACTCGCGGAGAAGTGCAGCCGTCCCTAAGAAGAACGCCAGTAATGCAAGCAGATTCTCGTTCCAATTTGGTGGCGAGAGTGCCGCCCAAGAACAAGCGCTCGAAGAGAAACATCGCAAGATTGTGTCTCGGGAGATCACCGATCAGATTGTGCGGGCCACAAGTCCTGACGAAGACGACGATAACTACTTCGACGAGGACGCAATGGACGACATGGACGAGCTCGAAATGCAAGCATCTTCTTCTGAACAACCACCGCCGATGCTGCATCCTCAATCGAAGCTGGGCAGCATTTCTAATGCAGGCACGTCACAAAGCTTGTTATATCTTCAACAAGCTCGTCAAGCTTTGCAACAACCCGACAGTGATGGAGAATCGTTGTACGACGATGAAGTTCCACAAATTACAGATGAGAAGGATCTGCCATATGCAGAACATCCAGCATTTCGCGCCCACTCTGCGATGGGTGGCAACTCTCGTCACAACTCAATGATGACAGATACACCTGATGGCTATTGGCGGGACAGCACGATCAGTTCATATATGCGAGACTCCTACAACCCGGCTGCCGCGCAGAGTCGCGTGTCGCGAATGAACCCTGCCCTTGGATCTCCCGGACTCAATGCTGGCCACGCACAGGACTACTTGGGCGCACTCGACAGAGACAGCCAACGATATTCGCGTCCACAACCGCCGAACTTGGGAGTTCCCGGCCACGCCCAGGCCTTTCTGGCCACGACAACGTCAGCAAAGCCAATGCTTCCACATCGAGACAGTGGCAATAGCGAACGGAATGGTGCGGTCAGCAGCTTCAGCTTCAGCACTGCGGGGGCGACGCCGAGCTCTGAGCAGGTCGATCCCCTGGACCAAGTGCACGAAGCATCGAAGGTCGTCGGTGGACAGGGTCAGTCCGCTGTTGACGATGGCAGGCCGCATGCAAGTAGTCTTGATATGCAAACGCTGTCCTCCCAAACCACGCCAAAGCTTGCTAGTACCCAAGACGATCCGCGATCATCGACGAGCACAAATCGTTGGCAGATGTCCTCGATGGGGGATGCGAACCAGCCAGGTTGGCAAAGAGATAATTCAGCGCTTGCCGATAGGTTCAGCTCACCCAGCAATCAAGTCAATCGAAAGAGTTCTGAAACGGACACCTTCAACCACCTGTCCACAGTCAGCGATACGGGTTTCGAATATTCAGCTCGTGGAGCGAACCCTCCCTCACCGGGCAAAGGACAGTATGATGGCGGTACTGCTGGGCCGCGGATAAGTAAAGGCGAGAGCGACCTGCAGCGAATTGGCAGTCCTTCGACCAAGACGCGCAAGAATAGCTCGCCACCGTCGAATACATCTGGTCTCGGCTTGAGTAACTTCACAGGTTTCGACTTTGGACCGTCACTGACCAGCACAATGCTGGCCTCGACTGTCGCGGATGCCAGCTCCTCTGCAGGTCAATCGCACAACGTTTTGAATGCTAATTCCCCGCGAGAAGACGGGCGGCGCTTCGTGAGCCACACTGCGAATGCCACACAGAAGTCAAATGTAACGGCGGTCCCGTGGACCGATCGTGACAGCCAGAGTGGTGTAGTCACAGATCCACGTGGCAGGCAGACAGTCCCAGCCTCCTCTTCGCCAATCCAATTGGAGAAGGCATCCATCGCAACGACTAGTCCCGTGCCATTGGGGAAAACATCTCCGGAAACTACACAGCAAGGCTTTGACAGCCCAAGTGTTGCCACTACTTCTTCTCATAGAGAGCAGAGCGAGTTCGTCAATGCGGCGAGGCCCCCAAGCAGCAACAATGCCAACACAATGCCGTCAGCCGCGGGTAAGGATGTCATCGGCAAGTCTTTTGCCAAGGACTCGTCGGATAGCGAAGCCCATGATGGGAAGAAGGGCTTTCACGATGGTCAAGACGACATGTACTTCGATGATGGCAATTTTGGTGAAGACTTCGATGACGCCATCCCCACCGCGAGCGCCTTCGACGAGGACGCTTTCGACGACGACAATTTCTTGTATAGACCCAATGCTAGTTTTCACGGTCCTCAGGGATATGGCCACCGACAAAAGAACAGCATTTTGTCACTGGAAAGCATTGGCAGTGACGGGCCATACCCATCCTTTGCAGTGCCTAATGCCAGCAAAGCGCTCGCGAGAAACTCCCAGCTGATGCTAGAAGACTTGCCGATACAGGCACCTGTGGATCCGAAGTACATTCCACAGCGAAACCCGTCCGAAGATGCGAAAAGGTTGGGCTTAAGCGATCAAGCGCCGCCTGTTCCCGTGTCTGAGGGCAATCCGGAAGCCCTGTTGCGCATGCAAAACAGCCTGCAAAAGTACCATGCGGCACTGGCAGAGGCCGCCAATCGAGCAGCGAGTGAAGGTCGTTTTGTTCGTCAGCCTAGTGTTGCTTCGACCATTGCAAGCTCGGGCAACAAGCCTGACCACGCTGTGACCCACCTCGCTGTAGATGCGCACAGCATGCGAGACGACGCGAGTATGTACTCACAGAATGAAGATGGCGGCGAGATTCACATGCCTTTCGGCAATGGCCAGAGCGGAGTGGATCGCAGCGATACCCAGCTGAGCCACTTGTCGCAAGCCCCTCGATATAGTCCTCGCAAGATGAGCTTTGATTTTGGATTTGATCAATCTGCCATCAGTGACTTTGGCGGGTACGAGGACGAGGACGATGATCTGGTAGCTGCGGCAAATGCCGAGGTGCTAGCCAGCGACGACGAAGGCTTCTATGGACAGGAATTTGAGTTCTATGGTCGTCCTAGGGCCAATTCGATCGAGGCTCAGGCGTTCAATGGTGGTTTCTTTGGACCCGATGGCGATGATGGTTTACAAAGAAACAAGAGCTCCCGGGAGCCCAATCTGACGCCCATTACCGAACGGTCGGAGTTCAGTACGCGGAACAGTTTTGTGGCTGGCATGGCAGGCTTTGGACCACCAAGCGCTGGTGGGTATGGACATCCCTCGCCAGCACTGTCCCGCTTGCCTATTACTCCGCTTGTAGAACACGATGTCATCTCGTTTGACGAATTGCGAAGATTGCGAGCACAGACGTTCGGTGGGAGCAGAAGGAGTGACAAAAGCAGCTCGAATCGCTCGAGTCAGCATTCCATTAGCCTGCTGAGTCCGACAATCGATACCAGTGTCGGGAACAGTGCGGGACAAGGACACGTTGGCAACTACTCTGCGCAGTATGGCTCCAATCCCGGCAGTGGTGATGCCAGCATTCCTCCCGGCGCGAAGCCTCTGCCGATGGACGCAGGATTCAATTTCCACGACAGTCCGCAGTCGGCTACGTCCAGCAATGGCAATTCTTTTGCCCTGGATATTGACGCCACTCCAAAGAGAAACACGAATAGCGTGACGGAGCCCGTCACGGCCAAGAAGGCACCGCCCAGGATGATGAGTCCGACCAGGCCGAAGAGCTCACACTCGAGGAGCGGATCTGCAGCAGATAGCATCACCTATGTCCAAGAGCCAGACTCAGAGGGTAGCGGTAGACCGCGATGGGTGCTGGAGAGGAGGAGAACGAGCGAAGCAGGGCAATTGGAGCTGGTGGGAAGAGAATTTGTGCTGGGAGGATGGATATGATGATGAGTAAAGTAATAATACCTAGCTATAATTGCGAGAAATGTTTTCGTCTGTTCTAATGAGGTCAACAGGACAGGACTGGCTGTGATATACATATCTGTATATGTCCGGGATTGAGCGAGGAGTTTCGGCGGCAGTGCTCTATAGCATTGCGTGTGAGATATCAGCATGTCAGGCTTGGCGACTTGGGGAAGGATTTCGAGCTATATAATTCTGGGGTTGCTACGAATGACAAGTCAATGGTGTAGAATACGCCAATTGTCCTTTCTTTACAGGCTGAGAAATTGGCATAAGTGAGTGAGTGAAAGGAGGAAGTACAGCCAGGTAGGTGAGTTCGAACAGCTCCTCTACAAGCCACTCCAACATATAGCCAGACTGGGCTACAGCTACATACCGGAACATTGCGGCGAATATACCAGAAGTCAATATATGGATGATAGGATGCTGGGATGCTGGGAAAACTGTCAAAAGAAAAAGAAAAAAAAATATTGGTAGACTGCGAAAGCTGGGCGTGGTCGAGCCAGACTTACTCCCACGATCAATCCATATCAGACTTTCATAATGGAGCTGACATCGGCACGCTTCCCAGTGGACCACCAGAAGAACACTGCCCTTGGCGCCCTCCAAACCGTCCTAGTGTACCATCATCAACAACGCGTTTAGACACCGGGAGCCCACCCGCCTCTCTCTCTCTCTCTCTCTC
>JH792495.1:314362-324495 GCA_000291705.1 Sphaerulina populicola P02.02b
CCCAGATAGATACCCAGATAGATACCCAGATAGATACCCAGATAGATAGATAGATAGATACCTACATGTACCTACATGACACTTCCTTCCCCCTCTCAGCTATATATACCTACCTTATATTGTTCTCAAAAAAGAAAAAAAAGTTGATAGAGAAGAATATTAGTACGACCTCCTACCTCCTAGTAGGGGATAGTTTTCATTCTTTTTCTTTTTCTTTTTCTTTTTTCTTTTCCTTTTTTTTGAAAGGAGCCGAGGATAAATACATAGATAAATGAATAATCAATTAGTCACCCTACCTCCTAGATTACTGCTACTACATAGGTATATAGGCGAAATAGAGAAAAGAAAGCACGGATAGAGGCGAGGTGAAGAGTGAAGAAGAAAAGAAGTTCAGTTAAAAAGATTCCAGCATGATATGTTCTTTTTGGGGGGGAAGTAGGTTACATGAAAATCGCTCATAAGCTCATTGAAGTCATGACAAACACACACTCTCTGAGAGATACACACACACACACACGCACACATCTAAGCGGTGATCTTCTGGTGAGTACCGGCTGCGGGACCGCCATTGTTTGCAAGAGACACGGTCTTGTCCGACATTCCATTGGCAGCTCTGTTCTTCGATTCATTCGCCATACCGTTGTGTGTCCCGTTAAAAGTGAGGCCAGCAATACCCTCGTAGCCCTTGACACCGGTTGCCTTCTCGAGGCGCTCGGCAAGATCGGGCGACACTTCGCGGAAAATTGCAAGCTGACGCTTGATAATCTCCTCCTTTTGGCAATTTCCCATGTGGCCAGAGACGTTCTCGACAAAGCGGGCCTTGGCGTCCTCGTCAAAGACCTTCTGCCAAAGTGCACGAGGCGCGTTGAAATCCTCTGGTCGGATCTCCGAGAGGAAAGTGACTGCGTTGCCTGTGAAGTGACCGTGGGTCTTGTCGAGATCAACGGTACGCTCACGGAACGCCACTGGCTGAATGGAGCTCAAGTAGGCCGGTCGTGCACCTTGATTGTAGAACGCCATGTTACCGTCGCGTTGGAAGTTGGCGATCCTGTATGGGACGCGCGGCGCGTTGACCGGCAGTTGCTGATAGTTGACGCCAATGCGGTGACGGTGCGTGTCTGGGTATGAGAACAGACGGGATTGCAATACCGGATCGGCACTCGGCTCGATCCCGGGAGGCAAGTGTGCTGGGTTGAATGCAATCTGCTCAATCTCTGCAAAGTAATTCTTCACATTTTCATTCAGATGGAACTCGCCGACCTTGCGCAGCGGGAACTTGTCATGTGGCCACACGTGTGTCAGATCGAAAATGTTGATCTTCTCATTCTCCCACAGGTCCTCGGCCTGCTTGGGAGTCATCGTCTGCCAGCAGACATCCCAACCGGGGTAATCGCCCTTTTCGATAGCATCGTATAGATCCTTTTGCGCGTAGTCCGGAGAGTAATTGGCAGAATCGGCTTGTGTGATGAAGCCGGTACCTTGCTTGCTCTTCATGTGCATTTGACCATACACCCAATCGCCCTTCTTGTTGACGAGCTTGAGGGTATGTCCAGCATAGCCGTGCATCTTCCGCCATCCATCTGGGATACCTCGGTCGCCCATGAGGATCATGACTTGGTGGATGGACTCTGGATTTTGGGACAGATAGTCCCAGAACATGGTCGAGTCGTCGGCATGTGTCAAATGGGTCGAAGGATCACGCTTCTGGGTGTGAATGAAGTGTGGGAACTTGGCAGGGTCGCGCAGGAAGAAAACTGGGGTGTTATTTGCCACCATATCCCAGTTGCCTTCCTCAGTTCGGAACTTGACAGAGAATCCTCTGGGGTCACGAGCACAGTCGTGTGATCCGGACTCGCCTCCGACAGTGGAGAAGCGGACCGTGACGGGACACTTCTTGCCGGCCTTGAATAGATCCGCCTCACAAAGGTCCTCCATTGGGTCGGTAGTCTGGTAGTAGCCATGAGCACCGCCTCCCTTGGCATGCACCACGCGCTCAGGAATGCGCTCGCGGTCAAAGTGAGATAGCAGGTCAATCAAGTGGAAGTCTTGCAAGAGAAGGGGCCCATTCTCGCCGACCCGCTGTGTTTCGTATGGGTGTGCAATGGGGACGCCATTGCTCGTGCAGTACAGCGTGTCCTCTGATGAAGCGTTGCGGTCGTCGTGGTAGTCGCGGTGGATATCGCCGGTGAGACGGCCGTCGGGGCCTCCGTTAGTTGCTGATGGAGCCATGGTGGTGTTGTGAAGTGAAGTTGCGAGCATATTGGGAAGGGGAGGGTGGCGCTTGTGGGAGATATATGTTCCCGTGTGCCGTTACGTCAATCTGCCTGTCCTGTGCACGCGCAACAAGGGAACTCGGTAAGCGATAAAGATGTGGGTGGCGATAAGCAGCAGCAGCTCGGTTGGCTTCTTTTGTAATGCTGCGCTGCTGCGGAGGCCATGGATGAATGACGCTGGTCGGCTTACTGTAGCGGTCATGACTGGCTCAAACCAGACACGCCAATCGATGATGATATTTTCCCCATTGGCCCATTGACCCATTGGCTCATTGCGTGAGATGCATCTCCAGTACATGTCACAGGTACTGTGCCTACAGTACAGTGTACATGTCTGACACGCGTTGTCCGGAAACGTCATGTTGGCATCACACATCTCGCCCACGCTATAGCCAATGCAGTTAGACGATAGCGAGGTCGCCACCACGAGATCGATCGCAAAGGAGCGAGGTCCGACGATGATTGACCAGTCAGAGTGAGGCATTGAGTCCACTTTCTCTCTCTCTCTCTCTCTTCTTTTTTCCTCTTTTCCTCTTTCAACGCCGTCTCTCACCACACAGCCGCTATACATCCATATGTCCCCGCCTTCCGCACACCATGTCGCGTTGCGGTGCAGCCAGAAGATCGACATGGAGACAGGAAGGTTCCAAGGATCTGCACTTCACGTCAACGTAATCTCGCGATCCAGCGTGGCAGAGACCAGATGACTGCGGAGACCACGAGTGGTATTTCTCAATCATCGGTGCATTAATGGATGTGGCCTTCGGCGTAGCGTCCAGGCAGAGAGTAGCAGCGCTACCAATATATCTTCATATAGTAAAATAAACCCATACCGCAGTGACTCCAGCCTTGTGCAGTCCCAGCAACGTCCAGCGCCTCGCTAAATTGCATCCAGTAAGAGAGCTGAGCTGTCGTAGTACTCACGGCACGATGCCGCTTCATGTTCAATAATCGTCGTACTCCAAATGCCTCCGCCTCTCCTCCGCCTCTTCCTCAGCCATTCGATAGTCATCGCTGTCAACATCGCTCCCGCTGTCCCATACATTCTCAAACTCCTTATCCGTCACCAGGTCACCGCCTCGCTGCTGCGGCACCGCCCATATATTCTCTCGCGCCCTCTTATGCCGCTCTCGATCTTCCTCTATCCGCTGCTCAATCTGCCTCTTGTCTAGTCGTACTCCATGGTGCCCAAAACTAGGATGTGCCATGCTCTGCTGCGTGCTCCTGGCCGGCGCCTGGCCTTGCGGCGTATTCTGATGTAGAGACTGTTGGCTCTCGTGAACCGGACTGGATGCGCCCGGAAGGTTGTCCCTCCCTTGCATCATCTCTTCGAGCTCGCGCACGGTCTGACTCTGGAGAACGCCTCTGCCCATCAGCGCCTGCAGTACCTTCCTCACCACTTTCACATTGGCGGCGCCGCTGCCATCGTCGGGCGCCACGAGGTCAATGATGCGGAGTATGTCCCGCTCCACCATTCTCACATACACGCCTGCCTCTGTTGCAAGCCCGCCATTCGCCAGTCCATGTTTCGCGGCATCGCACAGAGCCGGGAGGAAGTACATGATGTTGGCACGAAGGTTCATGTTGTTACGCTCGAGCTGTTCGAGGATGCACGAGTGCAGATCGTCGGCGTATTCGCTGTGCCGCAACGCGTAGTTGGCCGCTTTGGTGGCTGACGAGGACGACGCGGAGAGGTGTTGAAGTTGAGATGTGAAGCGCATGCGCACTTCGAACGGGTCGGCCATGTGGTCGATGGCTGGGGAAGTGCAGGCTACGGTGTTGATAACTACCTCCTACAGGTACAACCGTACAAGACTTGAAGGTCAACTTTCAGTTGACCGGCTGCGGGCCGCGTAGGGCACGTGACCCTGGGTTGTACGCTGATCCATTACCGCCCGGCTGATTATATACTTAGGGGGTAGGAGCCTAGGAGGTACTAACAAGACGATATATAGAAATACCTACCTTATACATGTAGGAGGTACCTCGTCCAAGGACCAAGGACCAAGGACCCAAGGTCATATATCAAGTTGCGCCAAGGCCGATCCGGTCGTCTATTTATATAGTTAGCGCCAGTGCGGATTACAGCCCGCTCGTGCTGAATAAGAGCAATAGGTGGATCATGTCAGCATTTGGCAGAGCTCCACTCCCCCACCAACACTTGAACCTCGTTTCTGGCCATGTTCGAAGACGATGGCATCATAAAGCACAGGAAGCATGCGGGATCGCGCTGCCAAATCCCTTGGCGCGGTGCTCGCGCTGCTGGCCGGACTCATAGCGTATCTATTGATTCTCGATCCGCACGGCGAAGACGCCATGCATCGTGCTGCCCCACTCCTCACCAGGCTTGCGCCAGTATCGTTCTTCTCCTCGCAGACTAATAGCATCCGCTTCGCTTCCAGACTACAAAAGGCTTCCTCTTCCGCCGCCGTCCCATCATCTCCTTCTTCTACCCGCTACACTCCTTCACCCTCCTCCTCCTCTTCGAGACACCACACCACCATGGCCAGCAAGCTCACCTTCAGCGAGGCCGTCCAGCACCGCCGCACCATCTACCAACTCACCAAGCAGTCCACCATCTCCGACGACAGGATCAAAGAGATTGCCACACAAGCCATCAAGGATGTGCCGTCGAGCTTCAACTCGCAGTCTGCTCGTCTCGTTGTGCTGGTCAAAGAGAAGCACGATGAATTCTGGGGCATTGTCGAGAACATCCTGAAGGCAGTCGTCCCAAGCGAGCAATGGGAGCACACCGCAAGCAGGCTCAAAGGTTTCCAGAATGCCTACGGAACTGTAAGCTCGAGTCTCTATTGCTATACCACCAGTAGTCTATCTTACTAGGTACATACCACATTTGACTAACCACCTCTCTCTTTGTTTAAATAGATCCTTTTCTACGAAGATCCCGAGCCCATCAAGGCTCTGCAGTCCAAATTCGCCATCTACGCCGACAAATTCCCTCAATGGTCCGAGCACACGACTGCTATGCATCAGTACGAGCTGTGGACGGCCCTGGAAGCTGAGGGACTGGGCTGCAACCTGCAGCACTACAATCCATTGCCCGATCAAAAAGCCGCCGAGGCATTCAATATTCCACTGGATTGGTCTCTAAAGGCCCAGTTAGTTTTCGGTACTCCTGCGGAAGGTGCGAGAGAAGGTCTGGCAGCAAGAAGCGAGGAGCCTATTGAGAAGAGGCTGTTCTTTCACGGCTTTTAAGTGGTGGGATGCAGAAACGACAGGATAAACGATGATTAGACCATTAGAGCTGTATTGATGATATGGATACACCAAAGGTGAACTCAGCAGCTTGTGAAGTGTATCCTACTGTTGCTCTCCGACAATGCTCACATCACTCTACCAACTGACACTAAGCTGCTGCGCAACACAGACCACTGCTCACGATGTCTTTGGGCCTTCTCTCTTCTTCATCTCCAAAGAGCCCATACACACGCCGCGGAACGAAGGCACTCCTGGGTATCTTATACTTTACAAAATTCAAACATGAAAAGCAAAATCGTAGCGCAAGCCACGGCGTCTAGTCTTCTGTGAGGTCGACTATCTCGATGCCAGAGTCGGTAGACGGGCGATGGCGCTTCCTCGCGGAGCCTTCGCCGATGATGGGGAGCTCTTCAGCATCGCTGTCGCCGTCAAAGGCATCAGAGTGTGCTCGCTTCTCCCGGGCTTCTTTCTTGATCTGAATCCGCTCTTGCTCACGTTGTCGAAGTCGTCGAACGAGCTCTCTTGCTTCTTCTGGAGAAAGGTCATCCGGATCTCGTTCCTCCAGTGGGACAGGAGAAGGGCTGCGCGGAATCACGCCTTCGATTTGAAGATCTCCTGTATTGATGTCAGCCACGAGGTTGGAAATAAACCGAGGATACACCTTACTGCGCGACCGGTATTTGAAGATGAAAACGGCGATGGGGATTTCGCCGTAGGGGTAGCTGACATTTGAGTACATGGCCGGTCCACGGAGCTTCTCTACAGGCCCCAGACTGCTTATGTTAGCTCGAGCTTCACTATTACTCACGACGAAGACGTACGTAGCATAACTGGATATCGCACGGCCTTTCAAGCACTTCTCGGGGACACTCGAGTCGATCGCGGGTTTGAACTTATCGGTGCCAATTCGCCCCGTTTCCCCAGTTCTGCGGCCCCAAGTACATTTCACGCTCACCTCGCCGAGGTGCTTGAAATCCTCAGCTTTCTGCTTCCCAACAGGAGCATCAGCTAGAGATAATCAGCGACAATTCGTTGCTCTAGGCGGCACAACACCCACTGGTCTGAAGCTGCGCAAATTGCATTTTTTGCAAGATAGAGCCCATTGTCTTGCAATTGCTCGCCCACCCAGTCACTTCGCGTGTTTGGTCGGCCTCCGGGTCGCCAGTATTAATGATCTTGCCAGCAACATACTTTCCGTCCAGGTATACATTGGCAACCAGACAATCTCTGCGATCGCGCGCCATAGCCGGGCTCGTAGTGACTCTCACGGAGAAGGTCGATCCTGCCACCGCTTCGATGTATTTCGACTTCGTCGTCTTGCTGAGGAACGTGTCTTCGTCATCATACTCCGCAAGCTGCTGCCCGTCTACCCAGACATGGGCGTGAAGCTTCGGTATGTCGTCGAGGAACATGGTGGTGGGTGGTTGGGTTCGAGGGAGAAGAATGCGAAGCGCCTGGCGGATCCGGAGATGAGGCCGGTTACGTGCTGCTCAAGCGGAAGAGGAAAGGAGTGTTGAAATCAAAGGGAGCGTGGGGGCATGGTGAAGTGAAGGTCGACACGTCGCATCGGCGTTACTTCTCCTTCCAAGAGAAGTACAGGTCAATTTTCAATTTCATCCCGGGACCGGGACAGGGAACCATGCAGGAACGACGACGCGACGACGCG
Source organism: Sphaerulina populicola P02.02b (assembly GCA_000291705.1). Taxonomy (NCBI): domain Eukaryota; kingdom Fungi; phylum Ascomycota; class Dothideomycetes; order Mycosphaerellales; family Mycosphaerellaceae; genus Sphaerulina; species Sphaerulina populicola. Next base: position 321,521 of record JH792495.1, read on the forward strand.
ACGGAAATTGACCGTGACGCGAACCTTGGTCACCTGACATCAGCATCAGCATCTTCATCTTCACCTTCATCTTCACCTTCATCTTCATCTTCATCTTCATCTTCATCTTCATCTTCATCTCCTTCTCCATCTTCATCTTCATCATCCTCATCCTCATCATCTTCTTCATCTGCGGCCTCAGTGTCCACTCCGAGCCACAGTGTGCCACAATTCACTCACCTGCGTCTCGCTTTTCGCTTTTCGCTTCTCGCTTCTCGATCCCCGCTACGCGACGCCGCGCGACATCAGTAGTTCGTTCAATGATGGTATTGAAGCTGATATTTGGGATTGATAGCATTGATATCAACTCAAGGCCGTCCATACTCAAATGCCGAGCTGCCTGGAGTCCGGCTCCACTCAGAGCGAATACTTGAACAGAGGGCTCTTGTTTCCCATCAGCTCCAATTCCTTCTCTCCATACTGTGCAATGGCCTCTTCCTCCGTCAAATGTTCATATCGCTTGTTGTGTTGCCAATACAGCGCCTCCAACACGAGCGCAGCCACGATCCCCGCGGCAGCAAACCCCAATGAGCTGCCAAACCCTGTGGGATAGCGTGGACTCTCTCTTTCGAGATAAATAAAGCTCCCAGCGATGCCACCTGTATTCCCGACCGCAATCATGAACGCGATGCCGGCCGATCTCTTCTCCGCCCCAGCCAGATTGTTCACCGTCCAGGAGTTATTGCCGGGAATGATCGGATAGAGTCCCACGCACACGAGACAGACCATGGTATAGCAGAGGGCGACATGCGTCTTGATTTCTGCTGCAAAGGAAAACAGGACCGAAAATGCCACAACCACAATCGTCAGACTGCCGACAATGAACGGCATTCTCCAGTAGAGCCTGTCGGCGAGGAGAGCAGCAGTCACTGATGAAATCGCTCCCAACACATATGGAGGTGCAGTGAGAAGCTGTGCTTCGGTACTTTTGAAGCCCATGTTGCGGATGATGGAAGGCATGGTGAATTTCAACCCGTAGTTAGGGACAGTATTAGCCCAGAAGATGATGCTTTGGAGGTAGAGTTGCCAGTCTGTCAGGACTTGTTTCATGATGGGCCATTTGATCATTTTCTTGGGTTTCTTCTCCCCGTTATTATCGTTATTGTCGACGGCCTTTACGCCGCGAAAGGCGATGTGGCTGAGTTGGAGGAACTTGGTCTCATCCGGATTGAGCCACTTGGAGCTGGCTGGGGAGTTGGGGAGGAGAAAGAAGCACGAAATTCCGACGAGGACGGAGAACAGTCCTTCGAGGATGAAGACTGTTTATCGAGAAGTCAGTCAGAAATTGGCTCTCTCTCCCTCTCTCTCTCTCTCCCTCTCTGTACGACGACGACACTTACTCCATCTCCACCCCTCGTAACCTCCAATACCATTCATCTGAGCTATCCCTGCGGCGAGGAGGCCACTGAACGCCCCCGAAGCTGCTGATGCGAGATAAAACCTGCTTTGCGATCAGCAAGGGGGCAGTAGGGGGATGACAACATTTACAACGCCGTATTCCCACCCATCCCGCCCGAGAAAGAAAAGAAAAGAAAAGAAGAGGCAACGTACATGGCCATGCGAGTTTGTGTCTTTCGTGGAGGATACCACTCGCTCACCAGCCACATTGCACCAGGGAAGAATCCGGATTCTGGTTGTTTGGCAAGTCAGTGGGAAGTACCGGAGGGCATGTACGTACGTACGTACATACATAGATAGGTTACCACTTACCAAAGACTCCGATGAAGAATCGTGATGCGAGTAGTCCAGCGAAGGATTTTGTTACACCTGATAATGTCATAATCTGCGCGCACGCACGAGAGGGAGGGAGGGAAGAGTCAGCGACTAGAAGTGAAGTGGAGTGAATATGGCCTCCACAAGAGGAAGAAGAGGAGGAGGAGGGAAAACAAATGAATGATCAACTTACAATACCCCAGCATATTACCAGTATACCAATATACACGCTCGGACGGTTGAACTTGGCGAGTAGAAGGTTGCTGGGCACTTCGCAAAGAATCTGTGTTGCTGATTAGCTTTGTGGTGTTGTGTTGTAAGAGAGAAGTTTTCTCGTCTCATCTCCAGTCCATCCGTGCTAGATCGATAGGTAGGTGAAATGCACATGCAGCTCAACCAACGTACATATGGGATGAAGAAGATGACCAATGCCACATTGTAGTCACTGCCCGTCATTCCCAGACTTTTTTCGAGACCTCTATTTCAAGAGAGTCTTAGCCATCTATACATACGTGTACCCAAGGTAGCTAGCTAGCTTACTCGATTTTCGCGTTGCCGATGTTTGCCTACAGACCATGAATATTAGTTTCTTTGCGTAAAAGACATGGCTCCCCCTCTCACTACTCACCCTGTCGAGATGTGCAATCAAGTAGAGCAACGCCAGCATCGGTACGAGTCGCTTGTCGACTTTGTGATAGATGCGATCGGCTTCCTTGGGACTGACTTCGCTGAGCCATCGTACTTGGCCGTCGGTCAAGCCTTTGATGGCTCGAGGAGTCGGTGGATCTTGCGTCTCTGTAGGACGAGGCGAAGGAGATTCCTTGTAATCGATCGCCGAGACTTCTTCTTTCTCCATCTTTCCGATGCTTCGACTACGATGAAGCGACATGATTTGTGGATTGATATGGAGGAGGCAATGGTTGAGGAGGGAGTGCACCAGGAACACAAGAAAAGAAAATCCGAAAAGAGCGAACAGCACGGGTTTAAACTAATAAAAAGTAATACCACACCACCTGGGATCCCAAGTGTCTCCTTCGGTTTCTTCTTCTTCTTCTTCTTCTTCGTATTCTCCGACCTCCTCCTACTTCTTCTTCTCGTTCTTTTTCTTCTTCTTCACACGCGCCAAGGTTGAAATCAAGCATGGAAAGCCTGAATGCATGGAGGAGAAGGCTTTTAATCTAGAAAAAAGAAAAAAGAANAAAAAAGAAAAAAAGAAAAGAACG
>JH792496.1:9004-19749 GCA_000291705.1 Sphaerulina populicola P02.02b
ATAACAATAAGGATAAGGATAAGGAGGAGGAGGAGGAGGAGGAGGAGGAGGAGGAGGAGGAAGAGGAGGAGAAGGAGGAGGAGGAGGAGGAGAAGGTAGAAGTAGAGTTAGAGATAGAGATAGAGATAGAGAGAGAGATAGAATATATATATACTAATATACGTACTAATATACATATATAAATACGCTTGTAAATATATATATAAATACGTATTCCTACGAGTATACTATATATAATTGCGGGAGTCCTATAAATATTAACAAATACGTATATAAGTATAGGATAGTAGGATTTTAGTACGAAGTTCTTAGGGCTTTGTTTTAGAAACTAAGTTGTAGCCTCTTACGAGGTTTAGAGCTCTCTCTATCCCTACTAAGAAGCCTATAATTTAAGACTAAAAGTTTTAGAAAAAAGTTTTTAGAACGAAGATTTGGCCTCTTGACTTTCTATCTCTCTTACTACCGGACTTTTATACCGCTCGTCGCTTTCGATAGAGCAATAGGTAACGCTTCTACGCTATCTCGCCTCAATTATACCAACCAAGTTCGTACCCTTGCGAAGCGTCGCGATGTCTACCCTCCCCTATAATATCGTATAGGCCTTATAGCATCATCTCGCCAATCTTGGTCAAACCCTTGAGTGACCCCAAGCTCAAAGCAAGACCCTGCGACCTGCTTCGTATCCGCATGAATCCAGTAACGGGCCCGTTCTCGCCTTCTTTTTCTACACTCAAGTTTGCTAGAGCGTCCTCGCCTAAACATAGAAGTTAGTATCATTGCTCTAGGAAGCACAGTCCGCGCTAATGACTTACCAAAGACACTGCGAGCATAAAGATTAGCACTCAAGAACTGACACTCGCCCTCCAAGCTTGCCTCGGGCGTCAGACAGCTCATATTCGTCACCTTCATGAGGCGTTGCAGAAAGTCTCGCAACCCAGATCCAGAAGGCATTTTAGTGTTGATGTTGACCTTGTTCTCCCACTCGAACTCGGTCCACATCGTCCTGAATTGAGTCTCGGTGCAAGAAGCGGGCTGAATATAATCCATGATGTCGACATGGACGTCGTTGAGAATGACCACGTTCGACTCGGTCGATGCAGGCCCATCATATACCACGTTTCCAAAGATGACGCCTGTATCCGTGGAGGAGACTTTGATGGTAGCCTGCACGTTGAGGAAATCGAGGCCGGGAAGATTTTGTGTCGTTGGCCTTTCCACCACTTTGAGATCTCCGAGTGTAGCAAACTCCACTGACAGGTTCTGCAACGTGTCGCGAGTCTGGTTGACAAGCAACACATCGAGAATGATGTCGAACTGGTGTACTTGCACATATGCTTCGGCATACACTGGATCGGAGAAACCAGTGAGCTGCACGACACGGCTGAGCTTCGAGGTCAGATCCTCCGTCGTAGCGTCGCCACCAGTGGCCTTTTCTAGATCCACCTCCGCTTCGTCTGCGTTGTCAATGGCGTTATTGGGCTTCAGTTGTCGTATGGATACGAGGTCATCGACTTGGATGGCGTTCTTGGCCTGAAGCAGCGCTTCTTTGGCAGCCCGCTTTTTCTCCTCGACCTGGACCATGGACTTGAATGCCTGTCTTGTGTCGTCCAAAAAGGCAATCTCAAGGTCCTTCTTTTGTTGAAATTCTGCAAGAGACCTCACACAGGACATAATTCGGTCGACCGAGTCCTCGTCAATGGGGGCCTTGACAAATTGCGATTGTCCAGCGCGGATGATCGAGATCATGATCAGCATCGCCTCTGCACGAAGGGCGTTTGTCCGCGCAGCGTCATTCGAGATCTCCGAGTGTCGCATAACGAGCTTGGTCAGAGTCGAAGAGAGCACTGTCGCCAAAAAGTAGTCGCCGTCGAGAATGAGTTGTCGCAAAGGCGGGTGCTGTGCAGACTTGACCGCGTCAAGTTTGGCCTTTACAGATGCGTTACTCGTGAGGGCACTCTCAGTTGCATAAGTGCCATCAGCGAGGACTTTTCTCGAGCCAGTGGGTTGCGCAGCCTTGGCATCACCGTTCGTGTGCCCATTCACTTCCGCCTCGCCATCGGGCTGTTCGTCCAAGAGTCGTTGCTCAGAGGCCACGATTGGAATCTCGCCTAAGCTGGCACGAATCCGTTTCCACGCGTCCCGAATGTCCTTTTCCTCCAGCGAGTACTCTCCCACAATCCACAAGCTGCCGCGGTACACTTTGCCTGCGCGCACCTCGCTCAGAGTCGACACCAGTCTCTCGACAATGGAGCTGCGCATCTTTGGAAATCGTTCAACCACTTCCTTGACGAAAGATATGACGTCCACAGCCGAGGCATTGTTGAAGTCGGAGATGAAGTCCATTAGCAGACCCACGACGCTTTGTGCGATCTCGGAGAACTTGATGGCACATTGGTGTATCGAGTGGATCAGAAGTGATCGGTACTCGTTATTCTTCTCGTACTGCTCGTCCACCGTCTTGGCCAACTCTTTCTTCAGCAGTAGCACGACCTCTTCCACATTCTTGCTGGAGACCATGTCCATGGCAAGTTCGAGAGCCTTCTTCCGTACGTCCAGATCGGGGCTCGAGAGCACACGTAAGATCTCCATTGTTAGGTCGTCCAGAACGCCCTCATTAGCCTTTCGCAGCGAGTTGACCTTTTCCAGCACAATGAGCTTGACATTGTTGTCCGACTCCTTGATGGCCAGTTCGATAAACTTGGCAGCTGCGGCCTTGACTGCCACCGGGTTGTTTGTGAGTGCTGTGAGCGACGAAGCAGCCTCGTACACCACCGTCGACTCCTTGGCCTCTAGCAGGTCGAAGATGAGTCTGAGGTATCGCGCCTTGTTGCCCGAATTCTGCACGGCGTCTTTCCGAATGAACTCCAATTCGACTAATTGGAGTAGTTCGCTCGCGTTGGGGATGCCCTCGAACACACCGCTCAAATACTCCAGCGCCTTTTCGTGGCTAATGCTGAGCAGGGCGGCGAAGGCGTTTCTCTTGCAGGTATTATCGCTCTCGGACTCAAGGAAGTTCTGGATGAGCTCGGGCGCATCGGGCATGAGATGTTCCGAGTGCTGGAAGATGGAAGCAATAGCAAAGACGGCGTTCTTGCGGACGTATGAGTGACGGTGCTCCAGACAGGCGCGCGCGGGGGCAAGAAGAGGCTCGATCAGTTCGGCTTCGCGCAGCTTGCACAGGAAGCGAAGGGTATTGCCGCGGATGTACTCGTTGGGATGTTGCAGGTCCATTCGAATGCCGTTACTGTGGGAAGTCAGTTGACTACCCAGCCCAATTCCATTGCTGAGGCTGAGGCTGATGCATACCACACCAAAATCATCTCCTGCTTGAGCTTGCCATTGGAGTCCAGCTTGGGACAGATTTCATAGTAAATATATAACAGCTTCTTCAGCGCTTTGCTCTTGCTCGGCATGACGAAACGAATAATGTGCATGAGCAGGCCAGGCATTGGATCCCCGTTGAGCATGACCGTCAATATGCGCTTCATCGTCTCCTGCTTACTGTCATCTGTGCCCTTTTCCAGCTGGTTCTTGAGATCTTGCTGTGACGGCAGATCGGCAAGATTGTCCTGGTGCACCAGACTGTACGAGTTTTCGAGAAAGGTTGCCATGATGGGCGGCTCGTATGTGCAGCAGACGGCACTGTATAGAGCCAGCCCCTCGTTGCTCCAAAGGCACACTGCCGGACTGCTGCAGCCTTTGGTCGCTAATTCGACGTCGAATGGGTGAAAGCGCGGCGGCGGCGGAGGAGGAGGAGGAGGAGGAGGAGGAGACGGGATATATGAGGCGGTGGAGAGGTTTTGTCGTGGTGGAGGTCGTAATGGAGCTGAGAGGTGGTGGAAGGTGATGCCGCTGGCAGGAGTAAGGTAGAGTGTCTACGTTGCGTCGCCAAATCTACCCTACCTCAAGTTCCCCGGTACATGCCAAGCCAAGCCTGAAGAACAGCCCTACCTCCTACACCAAGGCATAGGTAGGTATACATACATGTACCTGACATACCTACATCCTTCGCTGCAGTCTCCTTCACAACACTACTTCCCCACCACACCACACGCGCACACAATGCCCGACTCCACAGGTGAACCATTTTACGTTCGCTATTAGTATGTCTATCCCTTGAAGCACAGAGAGCGTCTGGACTGACACGTGAAAAGCTCGGGACACTCTGGCCGATTTGGACACGAGTTCTTGGGTAAGCCGGCCAATATTTCAAGACGATACAGGGGATGAAGCTGAACACCTGCCAGAATTTGACTTTCGCGTGGTGGGCGACGGACGCTCTGCCATTGCACGATATGCCAACAACTCGAATTACCGCAATGACTCCCTCATCCGCAAGGAGAGTATGTAGCACATAATTCTTTCCCAGACTCGGACTTTTTTCGCTGACAGGGACAGTGTGCGTGAGTGCACTGATGGTCCAGGAAATCAAGCGAATCATCAAGGACAGCGAGATCATGAAGTAGGATAGACATCTGAGGCGCTTCACTTGCTCGCAGCACTAATGCCAAACAGGGAAGATGACACCAAGTGGCCACAGAAGAACAAGGATGGAAGACAGGAACTCGAGATCCGTTTGGGAGGCGAGCACATTTCGTTTGAGGTCAGGAGCAATTGGCGGAAGAATGACATCCCATGCTAACGTTCGAACAGACGGCAAAGATTGGCTCTCTGGTGGACGTGAACGAGTCTGAGGACCCCGAAGGCCTGCGTGTCTTCTACTATCTCGTCCAAGACCTGAAGGCTCTGGTCTTCTCCCTGATCTCACTACACTTCAAGGTGGGCCGCTCGAGAGAACAAGCGTTGCTTGATGCTGACAGATTCCAGATCAAGCCAATATAAGTATTCAAGGAGTGGAGGACGTATGACCAACGACTTCCGACACGTTCTGCTATGATGGGAGAACTGATGGTGATTCGAACGACCTACAGACTTGCCACCTCAATACCCATACTGGGGCAGCGGGACCCTCCCAGTGGCGACAGATGTGTTGCCTTTTGGCGAGTGGTCAAAGGCAGAGGCAGGGGAGGGAGGGGGAGGGGAAAGAGGAAAGAGAGTCCGTGGGCCCGGAAAACAAGGTTACTTCCGTCTCGGCACCGGCATCTCCAGACACCCACCCACACCACCTAGCTCTTCCACCACGACCGCCTGAGTCGCACGTCATGTTCATGGATCGCAGCACTCTCTCATTCTCCCACTGCTCACTCTACCACCAGACAAGCATAATACATACCCTAACGATACCACGACTCCTGCATTCACCTCGTTTTCACTCTTAGCGTGTCCTTCGTGCGGCGTTCTCTCCTCTCTGGTCTCATGTCCACCATTTGTCTGCATACCATGATCATTCCTCCGACTTGACCTACTGCACCCTCCGCATACACATCACACGAGTCCTCGAGAATGCCCACTCCCAGTGACGACCATCTGGTTTCGCCCGTCGATGTGATAGCGGCCGACACAGAGAGTGCGCGGCACGGATGTCCACCTGAAGATCGTCGGGAGCAGCACAACATATCAAGCGAAGAGCACGTGGCGGCAGCATCGCACTCGCCCGCCGGTGCAAACGGCAGAAGTGAAGGGGAGCGCGACATCACAGAGCCGGTGCAAGTGCTGACACCAGTGAGCGAGGCACCTGGCGAGGTGGAAAGAAGGTCTTCTCCCAAAGCTGAACGGGCTGAAGATGCGAACACAGTAGTCGAGCCCTCCAGTCCCACGATTGGCCTGCTCCCGCCGCCTTCGGATGCCGACTTCAAGGCTGCCCAACTCGCGCACTCCATGTCTAATGCTGCCATTTCGTCGGCGCAACCGGACGATATACCACCTGCGCCACTATATCTCCACTATCCCGAGCTCGATTATAACCGACGCACCGCACCTAACTCTACCACTTCCTTTTTGCGGCCCGGCAGCAAGTTCAGAGGCACACAGCAGTCAGACCATCAAGTATACGATGTTCAAGTGGAGCTCAAAGACGTGGACCTTGTAGAATCCACGCTTTGTGGCTATCTACGCATCCAAGGTGAGAGAGCACCACAGCCAACATGTGTGGTAGCCCCGGAATGCTAACATACTCTTCACCTCGTAGGCCTGACCGACGACCACCCCACTCTCACCACCTTCTTCGAAGGCGAAATCATCGGCCCCAAATACCTCTTCCGCACGTCCCACCCCTCCTGGGGCTCCTCGGAGAAAGTCGACCTCCAACACTGGAACCGATTTCCACGCTGGCGGCCTCTTGCCAAAGATGCTAGGCAGAATCCCGCCTTCACGATGAGCAATCCTGCGGATCAGGAATACATGTTTATGAGGTGGAAAGAGTACTTTCTTGTGCCGGATCACCGAGTGAAGACGATTAGTGGGGCGAGCTTTGAAGGCTTCTATTACATATGCTTCAATCAGGTGAATGGGGAGGTCAGTGGGATCTATTTCCATGCCAAGAGTGAGAAGTATCAACAGCTGGAGTTGCGACATGTGGAGGATCGGGGTTGTCTAGGGGCTGTTGAGTTTCGGTAGGAGCACCGCCCGCTTTACCATGAGTCGGATGGTACAGCAGGTATCGTGTCGATAGGGAAGGGGAAGTTGTCGCCGTGTGGATGTGTGTGACGTTCGTTTTTTTGATAGCGTTCAGGCGCATTTTTGCGGGTGGACAGACACCTCTCCTTGTTTCTAGTTTCAGCGGAAATGAACGGGTTGGGGAGTTGGAAGGGTTGCAGTTGAATGAGGGCTTGGTTTGTGTTGATCGCGTAGCAGCACAGACATACAGCATATGCGCGAAGAGGATCCCAAGAGAGAAGGGCGGGCCGACTACCTGCAAGTGGTATACGGTATGGTACGATTACAACATGGTAGTTTCTGCTGCAGGACGTGTTGAACCTCGACCGGGTGCGTGTGGTTGTCTACTCGCTCGGTGTCCGTGTAGGTATGCGATGGTATCACGCGGTGGCATCTATGGATACCTATAGGTCATGCACATGCATGTGACTTCTCTGATTCCTGAACACTGGATCACAAGTTGACCTATGGAAGGTGATTATGCACCCATGTACCTCATGTACCTACCTAGGTATGTAGTTGCCTTTAGCAGAGGAGGTTATTGCTTGGCGGGAATTCTCTGGGCAAACGGGCTTGGACTACATCTTACCTCACCCGACCTCAGGCATCTTTATCTTCCCCATCTTCCTCTCACTCCTCCTCCTCCTCCTCCTCCTCCTCCTCCTCCTCCTCCTCCTCCCGACAGCATTTTCTCGGAGCACGATATCGCCCCCGACAAGAGCGCCTTCCAAGCCGTGGCTGTCCGTCTCAGAGGAACTCTTCCAGGCGGGTACATGTACCGAGCTTCCACACTCTCCGCGCTGGATACCGGCTCCTCTCTCTGGACCGTGAACACAAGGCACTTCAGATTCAAGACGATGGGCAGTAGGTATGAGTGATGATGAGGTGAGCATCAGGGCTCGAGAGCGGAGCATGGCACAGAAAAGATGGAGGAGATGCATACACGCACTGCACAAACTGCACAAACGGGATACCTAATCATAACGCGGACGCGGAAAAAGATGAATATTCAAGAAACGCCCCTTGGCCCTGCCCGCCGACCACCTATGCTGGGAGTTGAGGTATTACCTCGACTTCGGGAAAAGCCAGCTTCACGCGCTCATTCAACGTCGATGCATACGACCTCCACTGCTCGTGCGCCGACACGTCCTCCAGTGCACCCCCGAACCGGGCCTTGTCGCTTTCATCTGCTGCTTCCGACGCTTTCCGCCGCTTCCCATGGTGCGTGGGCGTATATACGGGACATGCCAGCGGGCTGTCTTGGCGGATGCTGTCTTCCAGAATGTCGACAAACCCACGAAACAGCAGACGGTCTTGTTTGCTGAGAATCTTCTCGTAACGAAGCTGGCCCTCCTGCTCATGCGACTCGGTCCGTCCTTCCAATCGATGCCAGAGCTTTTCGTGCTTCTTGGCCGCTGCTCGCACGCTATCATCCTCACTCTTCCCAATCACCAGGCCTTCTTCGACAAATCGATATCGACGCATCATCATGTGGATGGGTCCGCCAAAGAACCGGACCATGTTGATCACCACTTGCCACTCGGGCTTCTTGGCAAATGCGACATCGAGCGCCCACAGCACTTCGCGGGCGTTCCGGAAGGTATCGACCCGGATCTCTTGTGGCATATAGGCGAACGTGTTGTTGGTCTCTCCTTCGGCTCGGTGCTTGTAGAAGGCAATGGCATCGTAGAGAGTGTCCCCGACTTCTGTCAAGACCTCCCACTGCAGGTCGGTAAACCAGACATCATCCATGTCGTTACAGACCAGGGCTGACGCGATGGTGAAGCGGCAGAGTGCGTCGCAATCACGCAGCCGGAACCAGTTTGCGGGATTTGATGACACCGCTTTGGCATATCGGGAAAAGAATTGGTCATGTACTCGTTCACTGGTCTTGTCGCTGGTCACAGTCAGAAAGGTTCTGTACTCGCGCGCCATGTCCTTCGCCCCCGGTGTGTCTTCGAAAAGGTCGTCAAGCACTTGGTCGAGATCAAAGCCGAGCATGTTCTTGTCGTCGGCTGTGAGATCGAAGAGGGAGCCTTTGAACTCTGCGATGGTGCCAATGATGATGATTCGCATAAACGCCACGTAGCGCTTCCAGTTGGTATACTGTGGGATTACGCATCGTGCGTACTCCCATGCGCAAGCTAAGACCTCTGCCTTGATTCTCGGGGGCAGGTCAACGCCATCCAGATCGTTGGCGATGTCCTTGGGATAATGCCAGCGATGGTCGACCATGGTGATGAGTACAACAGGTGGTGTCGAGAGGTTTTTGGTGTATGCTGAGAAAATGAAATGGAAGGACGACGACGACGTTATATGTTGGGGTTTCTTCACAAAACAGTGCCTGGAGGGATGAATAAGGACTATTGCTACCGCGGGTACTTGTATAACTGACCCACCGAACTTGTTTACGGCCGGACACACAGCGTGCAAGTACCGCACTTGCAAATTGCCGCGATTCTGACTATGCCGGAGCGGTTGGCACTTGATGCGGTGAGAACAAGGGTACAGTTGCTGAGGCCCTTCGACGAGGAAGCCCTGTATGAGTCCAGTCTTGACTCTACCCTGACGCCGTCGCCCTGAATGCGGACTTGCCGTATCATCAGTTTCGGGCACGTGGACTGCTAGGTGGTGCCTACAGTCACCTCACACAGGTGGTCGATAGCGTCACATATCACGATCCGAACGAAAAGCCTCTGTTTTGCCGGGATCAAGGTGTATATGCAGGCTCGCTCGAAGGCATAGTTCACGGCGCTCAGCACTGCCTGACGAAGCCCCAGGGCGAGCACTACATGAGTGCTGGCCGCGGTCCCCAAGAAGCTCGCGCCAGGGACTCCCCGAGAACGTTGGTCGTATAGTGACGGGCCAGCTCTTCGAGTACATAGCTTGGATACTAAATGGGTAGTGTATGATGCTCACAGTCCTGGAGCATGCATGTCCGGGCCGATACGCTACAACCACAAATGGGTTCCGATCCGCGCGTGCTCGGACCTAGGATGAAGCAGCTACCTATGTTGGGACGTGCTTCGCATGTGGTATACCTAGGTAGCTGTCTTGGAAACCCATATTTCCTCTTGGACGCGAGGCCTCAGCTTCATGCGTCATCGTCGCGAGTGGGGGAGGGGGGGGCTACGACAGATGGTGGGAAAAAAAACTCCCCCCAAAAAAGTATCTTAGCAGTCCGCTGACCGCATCTCCTACGACTTATGAAGATGGCAGACATGGTGGCATTAGGGCCAGTACTGATTATTGCTGGTAGGTATACATGTAGCTATGAAGCACACCATGTCCGGATCTTTGCCGAAAATGGGCACACACACCTGTACATACCACCTACCCTCGAGGTGCGTCCTCCAGAGCATCATGGTTAGGGGAAGGGGGGGGGGGTGGTATGGATCAGTAACCACCAATTGGCCTGCACACTGGCGCTTGGACGCAAGTGTATGTTTCAGCAGGCACTAATGATGATAGTGTTGATTGACGTCTCACATACCTCCTACCAGATAGACGCACCTGGTCGATGATCCGAGAGCGAGCGTGTGAGAGCGAAGTGAGGACCTACCTCGGCCACACGACCAAGCCCCACGAGGCGAGCATGTGCGCTCTCTCCTGTGTCCTCCCAAAGGGTGAGGCGCACGGAGAGTTGCCTCGAGGGAGGACAACTCAAAATCCCATGAAGAATGAAGAGAGATGATCATGATGATCATGATGATAGTGATGATAGGATACGGGACCACATCCTAGCGTACACTATCGATATCAGATCAGTGTTAAGCACCCCACAGTTGACTATGGACTACTGTATCTGCCGATTCTGCCTAGATATCGTATAGGCGCCGAACTGGTGGCAAAGCATTTTTTGGACATGTCTCCAGCCTCTGCTTGGGAGGTACATGCGTATAGTCGGTGCAAGCTCCTGGTCCCTGGCGGGTCAATGCTTGCTAGTGTCAACCAGGAGGCGCTCGTGCCGCCATACGCCGTCTTACGGCCTGTTAGTGACGTCGACGCGGCAGAAGCTCGTGCGAAAAAGGAAAAAAAAAGAAGGGCGGACAGACTCTATGGACTACCTACTACTACTGTAGACTAGTTCCGTAGAATTCTCCGTTGTCGGATGACTGCCAGAAAAAAAAAGCAGAAAAAAAGAGAAAAAAAGAAAAGAAAAGAGAGAAAAAGAAAAAGAAAATGGATAG
>JH792496.1:25466-114185 GCA_000291705.1 Sphaerulina populicola P02.02b
AGAGAGAGAGAGAGAAGGTGGGCAACTAACCCCCTTTCCCCTCTCCTTTTCCCCTTCCCCTTTCCTATACGGCACCGCTCTCCGTTATTGTTGTTCTTCGTACACCCCCAACACCATGATATTCTCTTCCATTCCTATAGCAGCAGTGCTGGCCATCCTAGGAGCCACTCTCCTACTCCTACGCATTCTCTACAGGTTACTCTTTCATCCACTCAAGTCCTTCCCCGGCCCGTGGACGCACAAGGTGACCGACCTGCCCAGTGCGTGGAAGCTGTCGAATGGAGAACAACATTCTCATTACCACCGACTGGCGCAACAATACGGTTCTGTCGTGCGAGTGGCTCCCAATGAACTCCTCTTTACGGGGCCTGATGCCTGGGAGGACATTTATGGCTACCGAGTACGATATCAATCCAAGAAGAAAAGAATAAAAAAATGAAAATGAAATCTACTAACACCAAAAAAAACAACAACAGAAAGGCAAAGTCATGGAAAAGAGTCCCATCTTCATCGGAGTGGCATCTCCCATGAACGGCTACGTAGGAGTCGGCCTCGCACGAGGCAAAGAACACACACGACAACGCAAAGCACTCGCACCCGCACTCTCGAAAAACGCCCTATACGGCCAAGAAGAGATTATCCAACGCCACATTTCCGCCCTCCTGTCCGCGTTGCGAAACAAGATTGCAGCCGGCGAGGCCGCCAACATGTCTGATTATTATTCCTTCATCACATTCGATGTCATTGGAGAATTGTCCTATGGCGAGCCGTTTGGTTGTCTGGCACAAGGCTCGGCGACGGAATGGGCGAAATCCATCATTCATGTGACCGTGTTTGCCACGTATGATCAAGCGATTCGGAGAGTGGCTGGCGTCGATACGTGGCTGAGAAGTTTGCTTGTCAAGGCTTTTATGCCGGCGGAAGTTGCCAAATGGAGGACTTTGCATGTGGTCAAGTCGAAAGAAAAGACTTTGGAACGTACGTCTCTTTTTCTCTTTCTCTTCCTCTTCCTCTTCCTCTTCCTCTTCCTCTTCCTTCTCCCCCCTTTTTCCATCCTCTTCCTCTTCCTAAACCGATCCAAAACCAGGCCTCGCAAACCAAGACACGCCCAACAAAGATGTCATCCACCACCTCCTCTCCAACGAAGATTCCAAAAAAGCCCTCTCCCCGACCGAAATCATCCTCAACATGATCCTCTTCGCCAGCGCAGGCTCCGAAACGACCTCCATCACCCTCTCCGCCTGGACCTATCTCATCCTGACGCACCCGCACGTGCAGCAACGGCTCGTGCAAGAAATCCGTTCGACCTGCTCCTCACCAGACTCCATCACCGTCGACCTCGTCATGTCGGCCACCTCTCTGCCCTATCTGGGCGCGACTCTCCACGAAGCCCTCCGACTCTTCCCGCCCGGTGCAGTGGCCATGCAACGCGTAGTTCCCGCCGGCGGAGCCACCATCGACGGCCACTACGTTCCTGCGGGAACGACGGTTGCGATTTCGCCGTGGGTCGCTGGGCGGTCGTCGGCGAATTTCTACGAGCCGGATACGTTTCGTCCCGAGAGATGGTTACGAGGGGAAAACCCCGTCTTTGATGGTGATCATTTGACGGCGTCGAAGCCGTTTGGTCACGGGCCGAAGAAGTGCATTGGAGAGGATTTGTCGTTTTTGGAGGCGAGGTTGATTCTGTCGCATTTGTTGTGGGCCTTTGATATGGACTTGTGTCGTGGTGGGGAGGAGGAAAAGGATAATGCGAAATGGTGCTTGGATTCTACGCCCGAGACGATTCGATTGTATCAGGTCTTGTTGAAGCCGAATTTGTGGGTGCGCTTTCGGGAGAGGGAGGCCTGATGAACACTCTATATAGACCTTCTCTTACGTGGTGAATGAATGATGTTCATGACAAGTCATCGCTTTCTGATATATCCTGCTTAGCTCGAGGAACTTGGATATTGCTAGCGTACACTGCCGCTACTTTGAGATGCCTGGTGCCGCCTAAGCGACAGGAATAAGACGGTGTCAAACCGCATATGCTTCTCGTGTCGCCCTGTCTCGATACTCCCCGATACTCCCGCTCCTGATTATGCATCCAGTTGCCCGGCTGGTCTTCGTACACCCAGTGGTAATCGAAAACCAGCAGAGGGACATCCTGGCCCTCTCGGGGAACGATCATTGGTGCGGCGTTCCATTCCGACAGTCTGCCGTTTGCGTGGAATGTCTTCTCATACATTCCTGCATCAATGCCTTCTTGGATGATCCGGCGGAGCTAGTACTCCCTCTGCCCGGCGTATCGGCGCTGCTTCTCACTGTGCACCGGAGTGCCTTCTTTGAGACGCACACGGTGATGTATCAGGTCCGTTGGTGGTATGTCCCTCAAGTCATCCACGAAAATGTCTCGGTACGTCCACAGCAGAGCCTTTACCGTGTCTTGCTGGTCTTCGGTCGCTGCCAAGGGACCCACCGGTAGAAAACCACGGTGCTTGAACCATTCATCGACCTCGTCACGTCCGGGAACATCGGTGGTGTTCAATCGAATCACTCTTCGCTCCACTAGAAATGGCTGCTTCACGGGTTCGGCTCTTCTCACCTCAAACACCGTTGCTGGCCGGGATACTCCCGTTCTTCTCTCGCAGTGGTGGTAGTAGTGCTGGTAGTAGTAGTAGTGATGGTATCAGTAGTGGTGGTTGTGGTGGTGGTGGTTGTGATAGTGGCGATAGCGGCGATTGGAGTGACATCGCAGTGCGGAGTGAACGATGCAATTCTGCGAATTCCTGTTGAGTTTGGAGTTGCTTCTCCCTTCGCACCCTCGGTCTTGGTCTCGGTCTCTGTTATATATCACTTCTACAACATTGTCCTAGAAGCACCTCTGCCCCCACGGTCAGCATGTGAACATAGGAGAGCCCGACAAATACCTCTCTTCCTCTTACTGCACTCTCTGTTCTATATCAGCTCCATAACCCTAGAAGCACGTCTACACTCATAGTCAGCATATTAAAAAAGGAGAGGTCCAAAACAAAAATCCCCATTCATCAGTATACACATCTCTACTACTACCACCACCACCACTTACTCCACCACCACCCCCTTCTTCTCCTCTCCACGCACCACAAAAGTCTCCCTCTCAAACCCAAACCACTTCTGCAACCGCTTCCCCATCGTCCGCAGCATGACATGGTCCATGCTAGGGTGCGGGTGCGGACGATGGAAATTGATGCGGCCCCCGCCCTGCACCTGCTTGAACGTAAAGGCCGAGCCTCCGCACGGGCCGACCGAGAAGCCGGCGTCGACCATGGCGGCCGTGAAGTCGCTCCAGTCGACGCGCTCGGGAAGCTCCTCCGCGGCCGCGCCGGCGCCGTCGTCGTACATGATGCGGAAGACGGAGCGCGTGCTCGAGCGCACTTGGATGGTACGGATTGGGGGGGCGGGGGGTTCGGCGGCGGCGGCGGCGGCGGGGAGGCGTGGAGCCGGCTCGGCAGGAGAGACTTCTGGTCGCGTCTTCTGCTTCTCCTTCACTTCGCGGGGAAGCGACGGGCCGTCTTCACTTGGCGTGCCCCACACGGTCTGTCCGACGTCGAGGGCGGACGGGACGTCTTCTTCTCGTTGCTGGGCGCGGGCGGCCGCCACGCGCGTCTCCTTTGCTTCGATTTTGGCGAGCAACGCCGCCCGCTCCATTGCCACACCGTGCAGGTGGGTGGCATCGTCCCAGGCCGCCAGGAGCTTCAGGCGCGCTGCGAAGAACGCTTCGTCGTCCTCCTGTGGCGGGAGCGCCGTGGTGCGTCGAAACTGCCCGAGTGAGACCTCTCGCACGCGTGAGACCTCCTGCCAAAAGGC
Organism: Sphaerulina populicola P02.02b; assembly: GCA_000291705.1. Classification (NCBI taxonomy): domain Eukaryota; kingdom Fungi; phylum Ascomycota; class Dothideomycetes; order Mycosphaerellales; family Mycosphaerellaceae; genus Sphaerulina; species Sphaerulina populicola. The sequence goes on from JH792496.1 coordinate 29,295, forward strand.
TTGGAGGCTGGCGTGCGTCTGGTCAAAAGAACTCAGGGCGTCTCTGGTTGTCTTGGTCGACAACCGGGGGAGTTGGAGAAATGTCTCCAAAGGAGTATACAGCTCCGTGGCCTTGGCTACATTGGCCGCCTGTTGGGCCATTACCCCCCGCGCCCAGTCGAGGTCGAATTTCTTGACGTGGGCTTCTGCTTTCACGACCCTCTCGTCTTGGCGCTTCTTGCCGCTCAAGCCAGCCATCTCCACGCAGATCTCGTCCACGAGTCTGTTGCGTGGCCGCTGGAGCGGCACTCGAATCAGGACCCCGGCGACAGCGGACACGTCGTGCAGTATGCCCTCGATGAGCGGGTCGATGCGCGCCGCCTGCTCGTGCGACGTGGCGATGGCATGGTCTATCATGCGCAAATGGAGTGAGAGCATCCTCCCGGGCCGCTTGACGTGGTGTTGCAGCTGCGTGAGGTGATAAAAGAGGGGGTCACGTTCGAAGATTTCCCCGGGCTCGAGGGGTGTGTCTCTTGTAAAATACCACGTGAAGGCTTTGGACATGTAGCACGCGAGAAGCAAATGCTCCCACTGCGCAGAGAACTCTGCAGTGAGAAAGTCCTCGAGACAGCTGAGAGCCGTCTCGTACAGCCGAGGCAATGGGTTTCCGGGAGTGATGGTCCCCTCGGCCGCTTTCGATACGACGAGCATGCGCTCGACCTCTCCCACGATATTCTTCCATCGGTTTAGTCTGTTACTCGGGCGCAGGACCAGCTCGAGCCGACAATTGCGAACCTCCTCTGGTTTTAGATTCTGATGCACTGCAGCACCTTCAAATTGAGAAATGGACTGTCGAAGGAATGCTGGATCCGTTTGCAAGAGCCAATTCTGATCTTCGGCAGAATGCAGACGTGAAGTCAATGTCTCAATCACCTCGTTCCAGTCAAGGGTCGATGGCTTGAAGCAATGGGGACTGTGCAGATCGTATTGGGCGGTCCAGCTAACATCGGTGGTAGAACCGGGTGCGGCAAGGGTATCGAGTTGTGCGCGCCCACTTGAGCCGGGGTGATTGGTTTGCTGAGCCAGAGTAGTAGACACCTTGAGAAGGAAGTTAGAAATCTCCATCTGCGCTTGAAATACCAATAGAGCTTTGGGGAAGCCAATTATGTCCATGCGATGCGCTGTTTTCTCGTCCCATGATACCAATTGTCCGTAGCGTCGGCCATGCATCACGACACAATGCGGGTTGTATGATGTCCTAATCAATCTTTCTCGGAAAGGAAACGTAATCTGTGCATTGTCAAACAAGGCCCATAGAGAAGGGGGAGACTCTGTACGGCGACACAAAACTGCGAGAAGTTCGCCCGGGTTCTGGCTGAGACTGTCGAGATCAAGGTATGGCACAAGAACACTCTTGCGGTACTTGTCCATAGATTTGAGGAGATTTGCCTGGCGGAACTTCTTTACGAGGTCGGGGTTCATGCCGTCAGGAATAGATCTGCAAACCGCGTTCGACTCTTCGAGCGGAAAGCCTTGGCGTGGATACATGTCTGGCATAGCGTTTTCGGCAATGGATCTGCGCTGCGAATCTGTCTTTTTGAGCCACAACTTGGCCATTACATCGCCATGCTTGTCGAGCAGTGTACGAACACAGTTGAGGTTGTGATCTGTGGTGTTTTTTAAATGGAGGATTTCACCGCGAGCCTTTTCATCCGTATACATGTGGTCATATCTGCGAGAGGTAAATGCATCTGCCTGTGATGATGCCGACCGGAATTGTTCTGCACAGGCAATGCATCGAGTCATGCATCCCGGAGGCGTGGCCACAGAGTGATGAGGATAGGTGGGATCTCGGTAGCCGTGGTTGGGGTCGGGGCCGTCGTACTGGTCAATTGTCACATGGCGCTTCTCTCTTGCTTCACGATTGTCGTGTATGGCTTCGGACTCCCTGTTTAAATGAGACACGCGGCCACCGTTGGCAACCACCAGCCGAGCATCCAGCTCGGCAGAACCGGCGTCGTGGCCATGTCGAGAAGTCATCGCTGCGTCAAAAAGAAAAGATTGTTTTCGGCGATCTGATGCTTGTGTTATCTGCAGTTCAATCCTTGTGCTGTCGGCAATATGCTGATACTTCTGTCTTTGGCAATATGCTGATGCTAGTACTGTCGACGGTCTGATATTTGTGCTGTCGGCGATACGCTGAGAATTGTGTTATCGGCAGTCTGATACCTGTGCTGTCGGCAAGATGCTGATACTTATGCGGTCGGCAATCTGATATTTGTATTGTCGGGCGGCCTGATACCTGTGTTGTCTGTAATATGCTGATACTCCTGTGCTGTTGGCAATATGGTGATACTTATGCGGTCGGCAATCTGATATTTGTGTTGTCGGCGGTCTGATACCCGTGCTTTCTGCAATATGCTGATAGTTCTGTCTTCGGCAAGATGCTGATGCTGGTGCTGTCGAAAATACGCTGATGCTTGTGCTATCGTCAATATGCTGATGCTGGTAATGTCGGCAGTCCGATACTTGTACTATCGGCGATACGCTGATGTTGGTGCTGTCGTCAATATGCTGATACTGGTGCTGTCTTCGATACGCTGATGCTTGTGCTATCGGGCGGTCTGTCTGATGCGTATGCTGTCGGCAGTATGCTGATACTTGTGCTGTCGGCAGTATGCTGATACTCGTGCTGTCGGCAATATGCAAATACAGTGATACTAGTGCAGTCCGGCAATGTGCTGATACAGGAAATACTTCAGTCTTCAACAATATGCTGATGTTGGTGTTGTGCAGTCGACAATACCAATGCTGAAGAGGTAGAAGAAGTTGGCAAACAATAGAAGCACGCGGAAACCCGCAGACTATTTGAGCTGGCTAATATGCGAAATCGAGACGTGGGGCTTGGCGTGGTAGTGCCTTCCTCAATATTCACTGAGGCATCAGGAGAGAACTTGGAGGAACAGAGAAACTCGGGTAGGTACATGTACTTCTCGGCGGAGATTGATGGGAACTTGGAATACCTATACCCAAGAAGACTTTGGGCAATTAATTATAGGAAGGCTTTCTAAAAGGTAGCTTCCTCGCGTCTGCTGTAATATCCATTGACGCGAACCTAACGCCATTCTGATACGGTAAACAACGCGTTTGTTTTTGATAGAGTACCTCATGACCTACCTAGAATGAGTCCACAACTTGGTTGGCCAGCAGGCATCGAAGATGAAGAAAACAAGACAAAGATCCTATACCCAAAACAGTATCGAGGGATAGTCACAGCAAACATCCATACAGCGTGAAAATGTCGCGTAAAGGGGCGGTAGGCAAAGTAAAGTGAAGTATAAAGTGTAAAGTATAAAAAAGAGGTATAAAGTGAAGTGAAGCCAAACTCGCGAGATCCACCGCCAAGAAGTGCGCGAACAGGGGACCCTACCTACCCTGTAGCTGAAATGACGTAACTATACATACCCGAATGTACGATACATGTACCTCCTTTACCTTACCTCCTATGCCATCTCTCCCGTTCATGGATGTCGCTGCATTATTATCTGATACTGTGTGTATAATGGTATTATTAGTATTATTATAATTATGATTGAGGCACCAACATTCCAACAATGAACATCTCCCTCTCCCTCTCCCTCCTCTCCCTCCTCTCCCTCTCTTCACTCTCTCCCTAATACTTCACCACCACCACCACTACCACTTACATCCCACAGACCTGCCATGGCCTCGTCTTCCTTGCAACGAAATCGCAAAGCCAGCTTATCAGTGGACTCCTCCATCCCACACTCTCGCGACTCGTCCTCGTTCGTCACCAGCACCACCACCACCACCACCACCACCACTGACAGAACCGAAGTCATCATCAACGTCTACGACCTCCTACCTGTACACATCCCTCCCACCCATCCCCTTCCCACCACCACCACCACCCATGATGAACGAAGAAAAAAAAAGAAGAAGAAAAAGAAACAGAAACAGAAAAAAAAAGGTATACTAACCCCTTCCACCTCCCCCAACAGCCCGGCAAACTCTCCACCCTCCTCTGGACCCTCGGCAGCTCGCTTCTCCACTCCGGCGTAGTCGTCCAATCGCGAGAATATGCATTCGGAGGACACAACCAACCGGGCATCACAGGCGTCTACTACACGGCACCACTACAAATCCCACCGGGCGGAACCCACCGCGTCAGCATTTCGCAAGGGTATACACCACATTCCCCAGCGCAGATTGAGAGGATCCTCCAACACGTCAGTGACCAGTTTGAAGGGCCGAGGTATAATTTGTTGAAGAATAATTGTAATCATTTCACTCAGGCCTTGGTCGAGGCTTTGACGGGGAAGTCGACTCCCGCGTGGTTGAATCGGGCGGCGGGAATTGGATTGGCCTTGCCGTGTGTGGTTCCGAAGGAATGGGTGCAAGGGCCAGATGTGGATAGTGCGGAGGGCCAGTTGGTCGTGGAAGCAGAGGAAGATGATCATGGTGGTGAGAGGCCGGGAGGAGGAAGCGCAACGTCGACGAGGGCGGTGTACAAGTATGAGGAAGATGATGATGAGGATAGTGATTCGGATGAGAGGGCGAGCATGCTGGAGAGCGAGAGACATGTAAGGTTGAGAGCAGAGCAGAGACGGTCGCGGGAGGAGGAATTGAGGCTGAGAAAGGAGAGGAGGCTGAGTAGTCGGATGAGCGGTGTCAGTACGAGTACGAGTAGTACTACTGATGTCAAGGGAGGAGGGAACACGACGATCACAAAAGCAGACGAAGACGAAGAAGGAGAAGAACAAGGAGAAGGAGAAGCAGAAGAAGAAGCAGTGGCTGTGGAACAAATTAGTCTTGCTGGTGGCAAGAGGATCATGACATTGGATGAGCCGCCTCCGAGGTACGTGAAGAGGACGGATAGTGCAGCGGGGGAATTACGTGTGGCTGAGAGGGCACCTCTGCCCAGAGCAGCTGTGATGGTGACTGCGGCGAGCAAGACTTGATTGACGGCGGGAAAGCAAGATGATGAGTGGTGGTGATGTTTGTGTTGTTTTTGACCTTCTTGTTGATACTGAGATACCCATGAAATGCGATTTGCTGTTTTTACCTTGTTCTACATCTCTCCGAAGCTGAGCTCAGAGTAGCAAGTGATTGTACCAAAGAGGACACCAGCCTCCAACTCCATGAAATTCCCTCTCGAGTGGAGTTGGCGACAAGATATAAAGGTCACGCACGCATGCGCAACGATTACAAATAGCCTCAGTCTGGAGAAGAGCCAATGCATTCCTCACACCTCTCAAGCATAACGCCGAAGAAGCAGGTTCCTGCCAGCGAGTCGATCTTTGCCCATCGACTAATTGTCATGCCCATAAAGGTTGGGAACGAGCCCGGGAACAAGCCAACTTAAAGAAGGGCAGAAGGGTAGATGTGTCGTCAACAATAAAAGGACTCACTCTGATCAATCTGTATGAAGCGTAGAGAGGTACGAGAAGTGCAACTTGAATCAGCATATCTCTCATATTTAGGATCGATTGCTAATCAGTCAGCGGCATCGTCCTCGTCCTCGTCGTCATCTGTACTACCAGGCACATCCATCACGCGTTCTCCGGCCGATTCGAGCGTTCGTCTGGACCACGCACGAACGAGCTTCCATATGGCGTAGGATGCTGTGACTACGCCAATCATGACAGTGATCCAGCTAATCTGCTGTAGGCGGTCTCTCCCATTGCCGCCCATGGAGGTTCTACCACCGACTGAACGGAGATTGAACCATTGGAAGGGAGATAGGGTGAATAAAAACTTTGCAAAGCCGACAAGTCCCAAAGAGGCAATGCCTTTTAACATGTGTTCAAACCACGTGGTGGGTTCGTCTTCCCAGATGAGCGAATCTCGTGGTCCACCAGCAGTAGCAATGGTGGTATACGGGTCGATATACATGTTAATGATCGGATCAGCGACGAAGCCCAATAGGAAGACCGAGGATATAATGATGAGTAGAGTGAGAGCCAGTTGTGCAGCAGTACTGGAAATCCAAGATGACCACGTGAGACGCTGCAGTTTGTATCTGTATCGGCAGGTAGGACACTCCCAGTAGTTACGTTTCTGCGTGGGATCCGCTCGTCGCCACGCGCTGAGGCACTCTTCATGGACATATTTTTGCGAGCCTTTGCACTTGCACGGTGACAGTAGACGACCACCATCTTCACTCTCGTAGGTCACGCGCGGCGAGGGCTGCATTGCAGCAGGCAGAGTAGATTCAGAGTCGGCATGAAAGGTTGGCTGCACATCCTCGAGGCATATCCTGCACTTTCGTGTCGGGTAGTGTCTTCTCGAGCGTTTCGGTCGGGGCTCTTCTGAGGATTCTGGTGCAGATTCTGCGTATGCTTCAGTCTGCGGTGGAGTGGAGCTGTGAGATGCTGATCCGTCCCCAGTAGATCCATCAAATGCGCCCGGCAAGCCCTGCGGAAAAGACCAGCTGGCGCCGGTAGTGTAAGCAGCCATATAGTGGTGGAGATGAGCGGGATTGGAGGGGAGGGCGATGGCGACGGCGACGGCGAGGGAGAAGGAGGAGGAGGAGGAGGAGGAGGGAGGGGGGGGGGTCAAGCGATCAACCGATCAACCGATGGCGGTGGTCTGGACGACGAGAGGCCACCTGCGTGTCGTGGTGTTTGTAGTGCACATGGTAGAGCAGACAACAGACGAGGTGGTCGACGACGAAAGGATTGGAAGTCGAGAGCGGATCACAGTCAGTAGAGGGAGGGTAATGACAAAGAGTGGAGCGGAAGCTAGCGGAGGTGTCTTTCAGCCTCGCGCTAGACTTGTTCGGGAACTGGCAGGTACGCGCTTCACATGGACGCCTGTTTCGACAGCTCGAACGGGCTTAACGACCTACACCTCCACCTCCACCTCCACCTACACATACACTACCTCCGCCTACACTACCTCAACCACACCCAGGACTTGCACCGGCCACCATGGCTGATCGATACTCCTTCTCGCTCACCACTTTCTCGCCCAGGTATGCTTCATCTCCAGCACTTACTGTGGTGATTCCTCTGCTAATGCCTCCTCAGCGGAAAGCTGGTCCAAATTGGTACTTCTGCCCAGAGCATCTTCTTCCCTCTCTACACCGCTAACAATGCGTCCAGAATATGCCCTCAATGCAGTCAACCAGGGTGTGACTTCACTGGGCATCAAAGCTGCCAACGGCGTCGTCCTTGCCACCGAGAAGAAGTCCTCTACACCACTGATCGACGCCTCGTCATCGTCGAAAGTCTCCCTCATCACACCCAACATCGGCATGGTCTACTCTGGCATGGGTCCCGATTACCGTGTGCTTGTCGACAAGGCGCGCAAGGTCAGCCATACGGGCTACAAACGGATATATAATGAGTACCCTCCGACGCGGATATTGGTGCAAGACGTGGCGCGAGTGATGCAGGAAGCGACGCAGAGTGGTGGTGTGCGTCCCTACGGCGTGAGCTTGCTCATTGCAGGCTGGGACGATGGAATTCTACCTGAGCAGGAAGAGGCCGAGGCTGCGGAAGAGATGGACGTGGATGACAAGAAGAAGAAGTCTGGCAAGACTGGTGGTATTCTCAAGGGCGGGCCAAGCTTGTACCAAGTCGACCCGAGTGGCAGCTACTTTCCATGGAAAGCGACTGCGATCGGCAAGAGTGCGACGAGTGCAAAGACCTTCCTCGAGAAGCGTTACACAGAGGGATTGGAGCTCGAGGATGCCGTACACATTGCCCTGCTCACGCTGAAGGAGACGATCGAGGGAGAGATGAATGGAGATACGGTGGAGATTGGCATCATTGGCGATCCTGCAGACCACCTGCTCGGCTATGAGGGAGTAGAAGGGGCGACTGGTCCTCGTTTCAGGACTCTGAGTCCTCAGGAGATTGAGGACTACCTGACGAACTTGTAGTTATACGATTTTGGCATAGCATAGTATGGGCTGTCTACTTGGCGCTTCGGAGTCAGCAGACGCCCCCGCCCACTCAGAGACAGCCTCCTGTACGAAGTAAGAAAATGGCCGACTGGCACTAGAAGCAGCTGGTCTTCTGTACAGTCTGGGCCAACTCTCCTCGTCGTCGAGTCCTTGCCCTCCCATCATTTCGCAGCATCACTCGATACTGCATTTTTTGCCATGACAAGTACAGTAGGTAGGTACCTATCAATTGACCACCATTTTCATTCACATGTTGCTCATAAACTCATTAAAAGATACATTTGTTGTCTGTCCCGCCACTTATACCGTGCGCATATCAACGACACAGCGAATGCAGTCGCCAGCGTGCATGTCGTGGAAGGCCTGGTTGACCTTGCCGAGTGGCTGTCGATGCGTGATGAACTCGTCGACCTTGAGCTTGTTGTCCATGTAATCCTGGACGAGACTACCCATTTGGCTGCGACCCTTGACGCCGCCGAATGCACAACCCTTCCATACACGACCGGTGACGAGTTGGAATGCTGGAGGAGAAAGAAACGAGTCAGCAAGGTATCCCATCACAAGGAAGGTTAGGAAGGGGACAATACTCACGTCTCGTGGCAATTTCCTGTCCTGCAGCTGCGACACCAATGATGATGCTCTCTCCCCAGCCCTTGTGGCAGGCCTCGAGAGCAGATCTCATAACATGGACATTGCCTGTGCAGTCAAAGGTGTAGTCGCAACCTCCGTCCGTCATCTCAATCAGTCTTGTCTGAATGTTCTCCCCCTCCTTGAGATCCTTGGCAGGATTGACGAAATCGGTAGCACCAAACTTCTTGGCCCATTCCTTCTTAGAGTCATTGACATCCACCACAATGATCTTGCCGGCTTCTTGCTTGACAGCGCCCTGGATGACAGAGAGACCAACACAACCGGCACCAAAGACGGCGACGTTGGAGCCCTTCTCCACACCACCTTTGCCGGCAGTGATGACTGCTGCACCGTAGCCGGTAGTGATACCACAGCCGAGGAGACATGTGCGGTCCATAGGGGCATCGGGGGTGACGGCTACGACGGAGATGTCGGCGAGGACGGTGTATTGGCAGAACGTGGAGCAGCCCATGAAGTGAAGGAGGTCCTTGCCCTTGCACTTGAAGCGCGAAGTGCCATCAGGCATGACACCTTTTCCTTGAGTCGCACGGATTTTGCCGCAGAGGTTGGTCTTGCCAGACTTGCAGAACTTGCATTCTCCGCATTCTGGTGTGCTGTGGAAGGAGCGTCTCGTTAGCCTCGAGGGGGCAATAGGTGCAATTGCTCGCCTGGGAGGGACAATGGCTGGCTGGAGAGATGTATAGAAACTTACTACAACGCAATGACCGTGTCGCCGACCTTCACGTTCGTGACACCTTCTCCCACGCTCTCGACAATGCCAGCACCCTCGTGCCCAGCAATGACGGGGAAGGCTCCTTCGGGGTCCTTTCCACTCAGCATGTAGGCATCGGTGTGGCACACGCCGGTGTAGTGCACCTGGATGCGGACTTCATGGGCTCGGGGCGGGAGGACCTCGACGTCCTCGATGACCAGGTCTTTGCCAGCTTCCCAGGCCACGGCAGCCTTGCAGATGATGCTCTTTCCCGCCGTGTCAGACATGTTGGTGCTCGTCGAGGAAGAGGATGGTAGGGAGGCGGGTGAATGTCAATGGAGCGGAGCGGGGCGGAGCTGGAGGGAGGAGAGGAGAAGTACAGTGCAGGTGGAGGTGATGGGATGGGGGAGAAGAGAAGAGAGGAGAGGAGAGAAGAGAGCAGCGGGCAGGTAATTGTAGGTATTTGACTTCCTAAGGGGATGTACCTCTCTAGTGTAGTCCAAGAAACTCGACCACGCTCTTCTGTTCGCATCGATGAGGTGGGGCTATCCAAAAGGGCGCACATCACATACCTACATCATACGAAGTCAGAAGAGGGGCAGTGTGAATCTCGGGATGACAACTTCCACCTTACTCCGCGATCCAACCGCTGGACAACGGCTCCCATTATTCGCCAAGGCAAAACCTCGGACTCAGCCTTCTTCCTGTTTGCATCCGCTCGTGCAGCTACGTAGAATTCCGGCACCGACATGAGTACATCTACCTAGCTTCAGCATCCAGCGACACCCGATGGGAAATGAGATGGAAAGGCTGCATCATTGTATATGACACAGGCCAAGCGCCGAGACAAGAGAACTACAGGTATGCACATGCATTTCTTCTCCATGTACATACACTGTCCACCCTTGTCTTGGACGCCTGCTGAATATACAAAACAACTAACGTTACATGCTCGTCCTCGTCCCCCCGTGCTTACCCATCGTGCATCTTCACTCAAGATCACAAGATGACTTCTGCGGGCAATGCGAGCTGCGCATCATCTCGAGACAATACCAACCCAACTCTGTGCTCTTCTCCTTCACGCCACCACCTGCCATGTACCTTATGGTCGCGCAACGGATGTCGTAAGTACTAGTCTGCGCATGTGATCATCCCCCATTTCTCTCTCTCTCTCTCTCTCTCTTTCGCTCTCTCTCTCTGTCTCGCTCTCTCTAGCACTCGGCGTCTTGAGTTGCGCGCGAGTTCATGAGCAGAGCCACAATCAGACCGTAGAGACCTAGGCGTCCTGATTAGACTGTGGCCACGGAATGCATTGCAGCGTCAGATGAGCACTTACCCAACACTTCGGCGAAAATGAGAATCAGAATCATGCCAACAAACAACCTTGGCTGTTGCGCGGTACCACGCACACCAGCATCTCCAACAATACCAATAGCAAACCCGGCGGCAAGACCAGCAAGACCAACAGATAGACCGGCACCCAGTTGAATAAATCCAGTGAACAGCGACGTCTTCTGCGTCAACTCGTTGGAAATGAGGACTGACACGACCAGACCGTAGATGGCAATGATACCAGCCATAATGACCGGAATGATGTCTGGGAGGCGTCATCAGCCACTTGGTTCTGCTGCCTGATGACCGCCGCGCTCCTAGGCGGTCCTGTGCTCCAATGAATGTTTCCGCAACTTACTCTTCACGATGAGATCAGGTCGGAGGACACCCATAGATGAGATACCAACGCCAGCCTTTGCGGTGCCGTATGCTGCGCCAAAGCATGTGAACACGATGGCGCTGGTGCAGCCCATCGCGCCGAAGAAGGGCTACATCCATCATATTAGCATTATGTTCCATCTCCTTGAATCTCGCACTCCCTCTGTAGGCGCTCGCGGGACAGATGGCTTCGGCAGAGGGACGGTTCGCTGGCTGTGGCTGGCGTATCGAGTACTGGCCAGGCCCAGGAGTAGGCAACTGCAGAGCGGCGAACTCGGCGTAGTAGGCAGCACTTACAGCATATACGGGACTACAACAGGCACATGTCAGTACTGGGTCTTTCATCGCTCTCCTTGCAGCCTACGACACTGCAGATTGAGGCTTTGGACAGCTCATCTGGCGCGTTTTGTTTTGCCTCATCCCCATTGTCGGAGCGCCGCGCGTCCAGTACGTACCAGAGATCGGTGGCCATCTTGATTATGTGTGTGAGTGAGAAAAAGAGTGAGTTCGAATGGCGCTTGAGGTGATGAGGTGAATGGTAGTGGCGTTGATGGGAGTGTTGCTTCGTGATCTGGGGGGTGAATGAAGCTGTTCTTGATGCGATGACCAGGTTTAGTTCTGGTAGTGGTAGGTAGTCCAAGCGCTGCGGCACGTTCCGGGCTGGGCAAAAGACCTTTCGAAATCTTTCTGCGCTGCGACTTGCGGTGCGTTCAGAATTCTGACTTCTACAACAGCAACATCTCGAGGCAGTGAACCCCCAGTTATTCGGGCGAGCGTACGTATTTACCTTGATCATTTGGCGCGCTGCCGCTAATAGTATATATAACTAACAAGCTAGCAGCTACGTTATCCTGTTAATCACGCCTTCCACCCCAACCTCTACTCCGAAGCATCGTCAATCCACGAAATGGCCGACTCCTCAGCTGCTTGGCCGGTGGCGGACAGCGCGCTCAGCCAGGAAATCCTCGATCTGGTCCAGCAGGCCAGCCACTACCGCCAGGTATGGAGCCCTTCTCCTCCGAGATGGAGCATTCACTAACATTCTTCTAGCTCAAGAAAGGCGCGAACGAGGCAACCAAAACTTTGAACAGAGGCATTAGTGAGATCATCATCCTTGCAGCGGACACAACACCACTCGCCATCCTCCTCCATTTGCGTAAGTGGTCCTATTGAGTTGTGTGCTTGAGGCATTCTTTTCGCGCGCAGAGCAGAACAGAGCACAGATCTGGGATCGTGAAAAGGCGGCCTACAGCGGACAAGTCGTTCAAGAGTTTCGTTGCAAGTTTGAGTATTGACTAACTCTGTCGTGTAGCTCTTCTGTGCGAAGACAAGAACACTCCCTACGTCTACGTGCCGTCGAAGATGGCATTGGGCCGCGCCTGTGGTGTCTCGAGAGCCGTGATCAGCTGCAGCATCACCACCAACGAGGCCTCCGAACTCACCGCTCAAATTCGTGCGCTGAAGGATAAGGTCGAGCGTCTGATGATCTAGTGGATAGTTCAGGATTCGGCGGGATGTCGACGGAAGGTGGTGGTCACAGTTGCAAAGAGCCGTCAAGGGCCTCATACCGAGTTCGCAATCACAGTAGCTTGGAAAGCGGAACGGACACAGCGTAAATGCTCGAGCCTCGAAAGGGAATGCAGCATTTGCAGGTCATTGACCGTACTTGACAATGTCATTGAACACGTACCAGATGAGGACATGCACGCCCTCTCGTGGCTTTCATTTCGGCCCTGTTTAATGTGAAGCGGTCGGAAAGCAGTCCCACCAGGTGACTACTACATGCGTGCCATTTCCGTGATATGACAGTGGTGATGAAGGGGTACAAGTCCAGCGCTGGACAGCTGCTGCCAGGGACTATGTACATGTACCTCCAGCAGGATCGTGGGTGATTGGGACACGCGGCGGACCGCGTTTGTGTGGCTTTTGAGTTTCAAGGCGTTGATTAGTCCGGGGTACAAATTGCTTCTAGACCTACCTCCTAGTAGGTAGTAGGTACCTCCTAGGAGGTAGGAGGTGCTGTAGTCTGTACTCTGTAGGAGGTACCTAAATTATGGTACGGAGGATCGTCAGGTAAAAGGTGGGAGCCTGGGAGGCCGAGGGAGCTGAAGAACCAGGTAGGAGGATTCGATTCCTTCTATCATCATCACACTCGATAGTGACACTTCAGCTTCTTCTCTTATTGTTATTATTGTTATTATTATTGTCATTGTTATTACCTGATTGTACAGTACATTCGGGACTCCGGTATATCAACAATCAGCGGGACTAATAACAATAATCAAAACAATCACAGAAAAAGGACAGCTAGACGGTCCGATCTCATCTAGATTGCATTGAGCACACGTTGCACCAAGGAAAAAAGCTCCTGGCTTTGCCGTGAGACGTGCCACACGCTGCGACCGGCATTATTCCTGGAGACGGCGACACGTGCTTGTTTGACAAGTGACAGAGAGGCGCTCCGTGCGTGCAGAGAGTGTACCTAAGGTATACTACCTACGAAGGGAAAGAGGACAAGTAGGTAGGTACATGTACCTGTGAGGATGTCTGTAAGGTACCTTAGTGACGGACGATATACCCAGTTCTATATCGGCACACAGATAACAGAAATTGCGATTTGCTAGCTGCTGTCCTCTGCAGTCCCGTCCGCACCCTCGACCACCACCACCACCACCACCACCACCACCACCACCATCACCATCACCACCACTACCTCCTACCACCACCACCACCACTACCATTCTACCACCACTACCACCACTACCACCACCACCCCCATCATCATCACCATCACCACGACCTCGCACTCTCGAGTGCGACACGACTGTCGCACCTCCACGGACGATTGGCCCTCTCGGGATCAATTTGGGCAACAGGCGATCAGAGGCAGTCGGTCGGTGGGGAAAGACGGCGAAGTACCTTCTAGCACGACAAAGAAAAAGCAAAGGCTGAGAGACAAGAGTGCGACAAGCCTCTACTAAACTTGGCCCGCGACTAAGCCAGAGCCGCCAGGACAGACCACCCAGCAGGCACCTCCAATAGCCGCATCTAGTCCAATAGATTTCTACCTTGCTCCTTGCTCGCATAATCTTGCACGCCTCCACCCTGCCCTGCCCTGCACCGGCCTTCCTTCGCAGTTCGCACCACCGCACCGCACCGCACCGCGCCGCACGCACGCACGACAGGACCCTCCCGTCGCTCTGTCTGGAGAGGGACTAGCTGGCCTGCCTGCCTGCCTGCCTGTCTCGACTCTTCACGGTCCACCCAAGCGAATTTGCCCAGCGGAAAACGCAAAAGTGGCCTACCACAACACCGAGACGGCGTCGGGCGCAGAAGCCACCTCCAAGACCGACTCCTCGAATCACCGCCGACGCACCTCCCGCACCGCTCTCCATGCCCCCGGAGTAGGCTTCGCCTTCCAGGATCCCGCTGCTGCTGCTGCTGCTGCTGGCGGGTCTGCACCCTCGCAGCAGCCGCCCTCGTACTTTCTCGAGGAGGACGTCGCCCGCTTCCCAATGTCGCTCGATCGCAGTCCATCTCCGCGCCGGGAAGGAGGCTGGGCGAGTCCTGGGCTGAGCACTCCTCCACTGGAAGCGGACGGGCGGTCACGAGGCGTCAGTCCGGCGATTGGCATCAACGGCAATGTCTCCTGGGCCAGTGCAAAAGAACGGTCGGCGAGAGTCAATGGCTATCCCAGTTACCAGAGCACAAATCAGGGCTTCTTTGGGAGATTCGGGCGCAAATTGAGCATGAGCCTGCCCTTTGCACATGGCGGACAGGAAGAGCGGATAGCGGAAAAAGGGCGGCGCGACAGAGGGAGGCCAGGAGCTCGAGGCCCGATGCTGGCAGAGCTCCCCAGGAGGCTGTTGCTGCTGGTGTCGAGGAGGCGGAAACTGATTGGCTTCTTGGTGACGGTATTGGCGTTGCTGTTCTTATTCTGGTCTCGTGAGTACCATGATTCTGCTGGTGAAGAAGGAAGCGGAGAGGCTAACACGTGTGGCAGCTGTCAAATCGTGGTACAGGAGAACATCATGGCTGGGAGGTGGATCCAAGTTCGTCATCATATTGGGTGCGAATCAAGGCGGAGGTGTGATGGAGTGGAAAGGCGCAAGAGAGTGGGCGATTGAGAGGGATAGCGTGAAGAACAAGAAAAAGTATGCTGCGAAATGGGGGTACGATCTTCACATTGTGGACATGAGCACGAAGAAGCGCTATGCACACGAATGGCGAGAGAGTTGGGAAAAGGTGGACATTATCCGCAATGCCATGAAGAAGTATCCCCAGGCTGAGTGGTGAGTGTGATGAACGCAAAAGGCAGAACCATCGAACAATCAAGTACTGACAAATTGTTGACAGGTTCTGGTGGCTCGATCTCAATACCTTCATCATGGAGCCCGAATACTCGCTCCAACGACACATTTTCAACGAACTGGGCAAGACGACGTACCGCGACATCAACATCTACAACCCGTTGAAGATCCAACATCCGCCCAATGGCACGTCTGACAAGGCCGACGCCCCGAAATACATCAACTATCTGGACGACGAATCATTGTCGGCGGTGGGAGACGGTAAGGCCGAGAGCATCAACCTGATTGTGCCTCAAGACTGCGGAGGCTTCAACTTGGGATCATTCTTCGTGCGGCGAAGTGCGTGGACCGACTATGTGCTCGACATCTGGTGGGATCCGGTCTTTTACGAGCAGAGGCATATGGAGTGGGAGCACAAGGAGCAAGATGCATTGGAGTATATTTACACTAACCAACCATGGATACGTCCACACGTCGCCTTTGCGCCTCAACGGAAGATCAACGCGTTCCCCAACGGAGCCTGTGGCGACGATCGGGGTCTGCCCTCTGGTGGGTGCAGGGCGCTCCAGATTGGAGACGACATGAAAGAGTGCGGGATTCAGGGAATCCATTACCAAGAGGAAGAACGGGACTTTCTCGTAAACATGGCGGGCTGCGAATGGGGACGCGATTGTTGGGGCGAAATATACAATTTCCGGCAGTTGAGCAACTATTTGAACAGGAATCCATGGGAAAAGTTCAAGGACGGCATTTCAGATGCATGGACGGGGAAAGCGAAACAGGATCGGGAGAAGAAGGAACAGGAGAAGGCGGAGAGAGCGGCCAAAGAGCAGCAGGCGGCGGAAGAAGCGCGACAACAAGAAGAAGAGCAGAAGCAGCAGCAGCAGCAACAACAACAACAACAACAACAACAACAACAACAGGGGACAGAAGGCGAGGGAGCAGCGCAGCAACAACGACAACAATAGCATCGTTGTGACCGAGGGGGCTTCGAACACGGAGGTCGAACTTTTGTGTGCTTTTTTATTTGGACTGGACTGGGCGACTGCAGGAAAAAGAAAAAGAAGAGCCAGAAGAAAGTTTTCGCTTTTGCCTCTTTTCTATCTATCTGCCTGTCTGTCTGTCTGCCTGTCTGTCTGTCTGCCTGCCTGTATGTCTGTGAGAGTCTTGCATGCTTCTCTCTCTCTCTCTCTCTTTCTCATTTCATCTCTGGAATACGTTCAAGCGATTTCTTCTTCTTTCTTTTTCTTTATTTTCTCTCGGATTCGATTGGGATCTTTTGGGTCCTCTCCATATCCTCCATACATCTACCTACCTTACCTTGCCTTACCTTACCTTACCTTAGCAACCTATATTCCATATGGGCCATGTCTGTCTCCATCTCATTTTTGCGTTGTGTGACATATTTGACAACAGACAAGACTTTTGGTGATGAATTGATTGATGCGAGAAATATATATCTCAAAATGCCAACGCCTTGACGCCTCGCTACCTAGTAGTTCACACACTCGTTCGTTCTATACACCGCGCGTTCATGATGCTTTCATGGTCGCAGCTGTTGTGCGAAATCTTCTTCGTCATTCGAATGAGGAGGAGGAGGAGGAGAAGGAGAAGTAGAAGAAGTAAAGAGGAATCCCATCCTCAACTCGCTTGTATCTCCTTGGCCTGTCTCTGTGCCAACTCACTATTCTCAGGCGCCTGGCGATACAGGACAATCTCACTCTGCTTGAAATATCGTCTGGCATCCTCATCAATCAAGACCAAGCTCAAATAGTACCTCGTACTATATTTCTTATTCACATCGCGAAACGTCGGCGTCAAATCAAAGCCTCCCAAAAACAATCGAATGGGAATCGTCTCCCCGCGACTGGGACTCCCATCCATAATTTCAAAGCGCACCAACGTCTCCGACTCATTGTACTGATTCGGCGGCACACCCGTCGTTTCGCGTCGAATGATGGAGAGTTCCATATGGCGAATTTTGAGGCGGACGAGCAAGAAATAGATGCGGCCGACAATGACATCTTTGAGATGATATTTCGATTTGGAGTATTCGAATTCAATGTGTAGACAATCTTCAATCCCGACATCCATTTTGATCACGCTGTTGGTTTCTGGTGGTTGGCGGTACGAATATACCCACAAATCCTTCTCGCGTACCACGTCGGCCATGCGGCGGCTGACGGTCACACGCAAGAAATAGCGCAGTTTGACGTTGATGCCGTGGTAGGATTCGTACGGTTTTTCGACGTTCTTAAAGGAGAAGGGGAGGGTGACGGGGTGTTGGAGTTCGCCGGGCGCGGCGAGTTCGGTTTGGAGGGAGAGGAATTCGTGGTGGGTGCTGCGGTCGAAGAACATTTCAATGGTGCCGACGAATTGCACTTTGATGCCCGTGTGTTCGAGGCGTTTGCCGTCTTTGGGCCGGATGGTCACGGCGCCCTTGACGGTTTCGCCGTCGAGGTAGAGCGGGCATTTCTCGCGGCGGGACTTGTCGAGTTTGACGTCGACGGTGGGGCGGTCGTCGGTGCTGTCGAGCACGATGTCGATGTCGAGCGGAGTGGAGAAGGAGAAGATGGACATTTTGAGGGGCGGCGGCGGTGGTGGTGGTGGTGGAGGAGGAGGAGGAGGAGGAGGTGGTGGTGGTGGTGGTGGTGATGGCCGAGGTGTTGTTGTTGTTGTTGTTGTTGTTGTTGTCGTTTATTTATCGCATATAGGTAGAAGAAGTAGCTCCAAGCTTGGAGATGAGGTGAAGTCACCTTCCTAAGAACTCCTTCTTCACCCAAAACTGCTTCTTTCGACGTCACCTCGGTATAATTCTTCAATTATTTCTTCGGTAATCCTCAAATTTCAACAATCTTCGCAGAATCGCAGAATCGCTGATAATGCTCAATAATCTCGATAATCCATGTTCTCGGATCTCCCCAAGAGTCTTGCAAGACCAAAGAGAAAGAAGCCCGCACTCGCCCGGTCCCGCCTTTCGCCCCGAAAATGTCTGATTTGCTTACTACGGAGGTATAACGCACTTTTTATAAAATTGCCATATTCGCCAGGTCCACCATTCTCATCATACCATGCTCAGCAAAGACAGCTTCGACTCACTACTCGAGGCCGTAGACACATTCATCGTCGATGGCGCCTTGGCTACCGAACTGGAAGCTCGTGGCCATGACTTGAACCATCCATTATGGTCGGCCAAACTGCTCCAGGAGGATCCCACGAGCATCGAAAATGTCCACTACGACTACTTTGCGGCGGGAGCATATATTGCCATTACCGCCAGCTATCAAGCGGCTACCGCTGGCCTCACCAAACATCTCGATATCAGCGAAGCCGATGGGAAGCAGCTCATCCGGCACAGCGTCGAAGTCGCACAGCAAGCTCGTACCAAGGCCTATAGCACTGTTGTGGGCCGCAATCGGCCATTGCTCGTGGCAGGCAGCGTGGGACCATATGGTGCCTACTTGTCGGACGGATCGGAGTATACGGGTCAATACCAATTGACCATGGAGCAGTTCATGGACTTCCACCGACCCCGAATTGCAGCACTCATCGATGCCGGCGTCGATCTCCTCGCACTAGAGACAATCCCCAACATGAATGAGATCAAGGCCCTGCTAAAGCTACTCGCCACAGAGTTCCCCACTGCCACTGCGTGGCTCAGCTGCACACTCCAGGACGCCGAACATCTCGCCGACGGAACAACCTGGCAAGACGTTCTCCAAACTGTCCAGGAACACGAAAACCAAATTCTAGCCTTTGGAATCAACTGCGTGCCCGCCATCTCCGTCACTGCAACTCTCGGCAAAATTCACCCACTCACTACACTGCCTTTGATTGCATATCCCAACTCGGGCGAGACCTGGGACGCCGTGAGCAAAACTTGGCATGGCACTCGTGCAGAAGATGTTCTTCACCACCACCACCACCACTACACACGCACGCACACGGAAAAAGAAGAAGAAGAAGAAGAAGAAGAAGAGCGCGATGCTGCTCTCAAGAATTTGTCGACAGAACTTGAGGAATGGAGTGTTCATGGTGCGAGGTTGATTGGAGGATGTTGTCGAACTGGTCCGAGCTATGTACGCGCTGTGAGAAATTATTATGAGCGGAGAAGATGATGAACGAAGATGAAAGATGAAAGATGATGAAAGATGAGAGCAATCTGTTTCCCAGCCATAGCTATGTACAAAACTAAAAAGGACGTGGAAAATAGAGCTAGGTGCTTACTGTTAACACTGTTATATCATTTTCTATGTTGTATCATATCGTATCATATCATATCATACCCTATCATGATTCATATCATATCATACCTTGAATCACCCAGTCTTGATTCCTACTGCTGCTGCTACTGCTGCTGAGGAACATGTTTTGGGTAATAAAAGTCTAGTGGACTTTCTCATTTTGGCTCTCGCTGCTACGTACTCTTGAGATGCTTCTGTGAAACTGCAGTGGAACATTTCCAGAAGCGAGCGGGGCTTCTTAAGCTCGATGCAGCGTAGTACGTAGGTAATCAAGTATATACTTGAAGTTCACCCACTCAGCGGCCTTTTTTTTCCTCTCCCTCTCTCTCCTTCCTTTCTCCCTACCCTCAAGCAGTAATCTGCTGCTCGTACCACACCGGCTCCTCTCTCTGAAGCATGGTCGTCAACGTCTCGATAGATTCCGCCAATCCCTGGACGTTCTTATCCCATAGCCGTAAATCACTCTTTGAATTGGTGGGATCTTTGCTGTTGAAATGAATGACGCCGGCAATCTGATCAATCGAGCCCGAGAGACGACTGCTCTCAATCATGCCCGAGGCGTAAGCTTCGGCACGGTCAGAACCCACGCCGAGGAGCTTGCCGAGATTGTCGCACGTGATGTTGGCGTAGATGCGCGATACGGCGAGGAGGTTGTGTTCGAGCACGGCTTTGTCGAGCACAGTGTTGCCGTCCGAAGTCTTGGCCAGTTGGTGTTCTTTCAAGTTGGCAGCAAACGCGCCGACTTCTGAGGGAGAAAGTAATCTGTCCAGGAAAATCTTCTCGAGAATGCCGAATTCGGGAACGTCGGATGCTCGCTCATCTTTGTAGATTTTGGCAAGCTGCTTGCCACGTTGCGGTCCTGCGGGCGCGAGTACAGCACATGTGATGGCGGCGGAAAGAGCTTGCAGACGTTCTTCCTCGTCGATGACGGTTTCGTTGGAGAGCGAGTAGTAAGCTTGCGATGCATCGAGGAAGTGTCGATGAGAGTCTGATATGCGTGCCTGAGACAGCTGGAACTGGAGGCGAGTCGCCTGGTCGGTGACGTTGTGGAAGATTTGCTTGATCTTGTTGAGATAGGATGTGGCGTCGGTGGGGTCATCATCTTCGAGGTAGCATCGACAGATGCGCATCCAGATCTTGGCTTTCTCGTCGTCGCTGACACTGCGCTGTGATGATTCGAGGGAGATGGTTTGCAGCGTCTTGGCGGAGTTGGTAAAGTCATCATCGGCTTCATAGGCATCTGCGAGAAGGAGTTTGACGTCGGTGTCTTGCTGCTCGAATGAGATCACTTTGGGTTGCAGAGTCTGAACGACTTCGGGTCTGCGAATAAATATAAAATGAGCACGAGAGTGGTCTGCTCCTCCACAGAGTCCGAGACGTATTGTCACCTACCCAACCTCCAACTTCACTTCGGTGCTGAGAGTTCGAAACTGCTCGACAAAGGCAGACAGAAGCGGTCGAGAGTTGATGACGCCCACATGGTCCGATGTGATGCTCTGGATATACGCCACCAGATTCGGCACTATGTTGTCGGCCGATGTGACGATTTGCTGCAGTATCGTGGTATAGCCTTGCACTCTCTCGTTGCCGGACGCGTGTTCGAGCACCTGGAGTTGTTCGCTGACAGGAGCCATGTTTCCCAATTCCGACACCAGGCTTTGTCTACCTGACAGTCCGATAGTGTGACGATGGAGATGGCGGGAGTCAGTGTATGGGTGAAGGTGTCTGATGTGGGCAAGATGTTGTTGGGTGATTGCACGGAGGTAAGTTAGGTAGTGGAAGTAGAGCGAGGTATGAACGGCGGGTACTGCCGTAATCCTTCCGCATGTTCACAACCAATTCACTTTCATCCCACCCAAAATAGAACAATATCCATTAGCTACCAACGACCATGTTTACAGTCAAAGCCGCGAGAGAACGACGTATCGAGTCTAAGAATCTATGGAGACGATACACTCGACTACAATGAGGTGATATGGTAGCGTGCACATGGCGCTAGCTATACAGTAAGTTACCTACCTGCCTTAGGTACTTTTCAACCTACACCCATAACCGAACAGTCCCATCAGCGCCACCACTCACGAGCCACGCTTCGGTGGGATGCCAGTCCACAGAGAGCACACCCAAATCACTCTTGATCTTGTGTCCACGCAGAATCTTCAATGGCACCACAGTAGCGTTTTCCATGGAATCGCCAAACACTTTGCCGTGCAGCACTTGCAGCGTGCCATCGTCCGATGCATCGGCGAACAGAGGATACGAGTTGTGAAACTTGACACTGCGGATGGCTTTGGTGTGGTAACGCAATGTTTTGTAAGGCGTGCTTCCGAGATCGAGATCATGCCAGAGAAGACGCTTGTCGTAGGATGAGACCAGGAGGTTGTCCCCCATGGGATGTAGAGAGATATCGCTGATCCAACGAGCACCAGGTTGAAGCTCTTTTTCCAGCTTCTGCGCTTGTAGGTCGTAGATTCGAATTCGTTGCCGGGTAGCGAGGAAAAAGAGGGGACGAGAGGGATGGAAGCACACCGTTTGTGCCAGACCTTTTGGTCGCTTGAAGGGGTGTTGTGTTTGATGTTTGCTGAGCGTATGTATCGCAACAGATGTGGATGTCGAACTCGATTGGGGGCAAACGGTTGCGAAATACTCGCCTCTTCGGTGCCACACGAGAGTTTTCGGCGTCGATCGTAGTGTGAGCGTCAGAAGGATACCCTTATCCTGCAGGTTTTGTGGCGGCCGTGCCCATGTCGCAGCCTTGGGTTTCGGCACTCCATCAGCAGTCTTTGCAGTATTAGCCGCTTCATAGCCGAAGCCTGCGTCGATGATTTCGTGCGCATGTTCCTGCACCTCCTCTGATATCTCTTCGGACTGTGGGGTCATGAAGTATACGGTGTCTCCACAACACGCGCCAAGAATGAAGGCACCTTGTCCTGGCCGCCATGCTACCACATTCACTGACTCGGATTGCGATAGTCTGATGCGCCGCACTTGTCGTGTAGTCTCTACGCTCCAGATCCGCACCGTGCCGTCGACGCCTCCGGAAGCAATGTAAGTGCCAGTGGGATCCACAGCGACTGATCGAACTTGACCTTCATGCCCACTGAATGTCTTGTGACAAGTGGTCGGGAAGGGCTTGAGTTCGGCGGGATCTGGCAACTTGGGCAGCAATGATTCTGGGTCGATGTTGAGCTTACTCCTGCGCACACGCGGCGCCAGGTATAGATCCAGACATCGATTCATTCTCTCGTGCAGCAGCTCATCGTAACCAGGCACACGTCGTAGAGCAGAGTGGTCCCGGGGCAGGAAGTCGCGATCGCGGTCCTCAGGATCTGTTTTCTCCCACTGCTCTCGTTCTTGCTTGTCTGGCAAGTACTCGGGAGGTGGGTGATAGCTTTCCTCATAACCAGGAGGTGGCAGCTTCGGCGCAGGCATGTTCTGAAAAGGGTCAGTTGAACGCCATATAATTGACCGCGGAGAAGAGTACATACCATGGGGTGGTCCGGCTTTGGAGCTTCGTTCGCCCACACATCATACGATGCATAGTCCAGCTCTGCCTCTTCCCTCTCTCGCTCCTCCTCGTCTGGCGCGCGGAATGGCTTGATTCTACCCTCCTTGATTGCCTTGACCATCTTCATGACCCGTTTGTGCTCATGCATCGATGGGACAAATCTGCGCTTTGGCTCTGGCGCCGCCGACAGAGGCATAACTTCCTCCATACCTTTGCCTGTGAACCACTCAACATAGTCTGGATATGGATCGTAGCCATCGCCTGGCTGTTCGTTGCGTGTCAGTTTCTTCAGCGTCTCCAACTCGTCCCTGCTCAGCTGCAATGGCTTGCCCGTGGTCGGATCCGTCAGGCCAGTCCAGCCTTCTGGCAAGTCAATGCTCTCCAGAAGAGAGTCCAGCGCCTGACCCTTGGCTGGTCTGGCAATCTTCTTTCCATTGATATCATAACCAAT
Source organism: Sphaerulina populicola P02.02b (assembly GCA_000291705.1). NCBI lineage: Eukaryota > Fungi > Ascomycota > Dothideomycetes > Mycosphaerellales > Mycosphaerellaceae > Sphaerulina > Sphaerulina populicola. The sequence continues at coordinate 52,772 of JH792496.1, forward strand.
GTGCGGGTATGCGTCATAGTATGACAAGGGGATGTTGCCAATCGTATTCGAAGTGATGGGTGCATCGGAGTCGTCGGTATCGTACGCAGGGTCGATGTCTTGGTAGACGTATCGTTCGTTGCCATTCGCATCCTCCTCCACGCGGTAATTGGAAGTCTTGGTGCGGTCATGCAGTTCTAGAGGTTTCATGGACATATCCGGCGACTTTGACAGATTCTGTATATCTCTGCCGGTGTCTGTGCCCATCAATTTCTCCGGCGTAGCAGGCGTGCCGCTGCTTTTCAAGTTGCGGATCTGGCCTCGCACGTCCTCTTCGTCCTCGGATGAAGGGATCTCGTCGCTGTCCAGATCCTCCTCCTCATCTTCATCCTCCTCCTCGTCGTCGTCTTCTTCGTCATCCAAAGCCGCTTCGCTGTCGAATTCGTCGTCGCTGTCTTCGCTGTCGCTGTGGTCGAATGCACCATTCAGCACGACATTGCCAAACTCCGACACCTCATCAACCCTCTCTGGTCTCGCAACCTCGACCACCTTTCGTTTTTGTCCTGCCTTTTGCGCCATTCTGAGAGTGGCATATGAAGGTGTTTGGTCGATGTCCACAGCTCGAAAAGTTTCCCCAGCAGCTTCGCGATAAATAAAAGTGGGGCTACGACATAGGCTAAGCCCAGCAAAGACTAGTAGTCTTTACCAGGGCCTGCCTGCAACGATGCATATAGAGGCGCACGCGCGGTATCAGCCACACAAATGAAATACTACAAGTTACTAGAACTACCTAGAACTACAATGTCGGCCTTACGCTCTCCTACATTATCAAAGGGGATCGGATGTTCTGGCTTGAAAGGGAGGGATATGGTGAAGAAGAAGAAGAAGAAGAAGGAGGATGGAGAGGGAGGAGGCGTGCCCCTATATTGTTCTCTGCAAACTATCATACCGCCGCCGAACGCCAACATGCTTGGATAGCTAGTAGCGAGCCGCAGAACATTCTCGTCAAACTATGGATAGTGAGAAGTTGAGCTTTCCCTTCTCCCTTCACACTTCGCGCGAGGCAATGCAAACGGCTTCGACAGTCTCCAAGTGTCTAAAGTGTCTAAAGTGTCTGAAGCGGTTGATATCGGCGATCCGGAATACTCAACTCGTCGGCACTCTTCTCATGTCCATTGCAGAGCGTTTAGTACGGTGTTGGACACATCAACATGTGTGCTGTCCTCACTTCTCGAGAAGATTCAAGCAGATGGAAAAGAGGCAGACTAGTGCCATGCAGGCTCCCTGCCAAAGGACTGCCTCAAAACCAGACATGTGCCGCGCTCAGTCGCGAGAGAGAGGGAGACTCGGTAAATGCTGGCCATGGTAAAAATGACCACTTCTGCTTGAGCGTGGTCGATTCTGCAAAAGGGCTTGTCAATGGGGCCTTCGATTGGTCTTGACTGGCATCCATATCTTCAATGAGAGCGACAGACTCAGCCAGGCTTTCTCAGCTTAGCTAATGCAGCCATTACCCCATCGCTGAGAGTTTCTTCATCCTGTTTTCGTTTTTTCGATGGCTCCGCTACTGGCTCATTCCGTACAGGGCCGGGTGCCTTCTTCGTGGGCAGCATTGCCGCGTTCATGGTCTCTGCAAATGCCTCTTCATCTTCGGCAGTTAGATCTGCTCCGAGTCCAGGTTCTGCAAGGCGGGTGGGGGGACGACGATCCGCATCAGCCTGGTGGTCAGTATCAGCATGACTGAAAGTAGGAGTATCCGTGGTCGACTCGGGCTCTGCTCGTGCGACACCTCGCGATAGTGAAATTGGTTGACTGGCTACCATATTCTCTAGCTGCAATCCACGCTTTGCGGCGCGTTGGACTCTGAACGGTTCAGTGACGCTCCCGACCCATTGCTGTACCTTCTTCTCACCCCAGCCTCCGATAGAGGCGACTTCTTCGTGCCTTGCATTCACCGCAGTTCGGAGCGTGCCAAATTGAGATACTAAGGAGACTGCGTCGGTCTTATTGATGGACCTGGGAGTAGTCACAAAGTCCACCATGCGGTCACTGTATGATGTAGACTGGTGTTGTTTGATTGAAGTTGGGGCGGCATGCTCGTAGGTCTTGAACAACTCCAGGTATCGTGCACCTTCGGCAGCAGACCAGCAGAGAATGATGGTGACATTGTTGATGACACTCGTCTTGCTCAGTTCCTTCAAGCTTTGCTCGTGATTTTGAATGTCCACCATGCACAAGACAATACGGAGCGCGTACTTGCCTTGCAGGTTCTTGATTCGCGTGTAAATGTACTCGGGATGGAGGCGATGATACTTCAGGCTCAAGAAGAGGGCACACGTCGTCACCCCGAGGACATAATCGGCTGGTATATCGCCGTATTCCCAGGGCAGCGACTTGATCTTTTCCAGGAGAGGATTGCCCTTTTGTCGTGGCGAGACAATTATGGAGGCTGGACCCGCTCGTCGGGGCAATGCTTGCGGCTTTGGCTGCTGCACTCCCGTCTTGGCAGTCGACGAGGCGCCACTTTGTCGGTCCATGCCTTGTTGTTGTCGGACCGGTGCTACATGTTGATGTGGATGTGGATGTTGATGTTGACGCGAGCCTGAGGCAGAGGCAGAGGCAGAGGCAGTGGTGGCGGTTCCGGTTCCGGTTCCGGTTCGCGACATGGTCGGAGCAGGCCGACGAGGCCCGTCATCTTCGATCTCATCCGCCATTTTCAGGTTTGCTTCAGGTTCTGCTCATGGTGTGTTGTGTTGTGGGAGCATGCACTCCCGGTGCGGTCCAGCTGTCGAATGGTACAGGACATGTAGGTGGTCAGATTACCTAATGTGTTTATGTGAGGGCATAGAAGTGGAGCGCAACACGAAGCACGTGCCATCCGTCTCGCTCATCTATCCGTCGCTGCCCTTCTTCGGTCTTCCTCAGCTCCAAACGACCACCATCACCACCACCTCCACCACTGGCACCAATAGCACACACCGACGCTGCCTACTCCTCGGCATTGGACGCCTATATGACTGCCGGACCTTGAGAGCGCCTCGATCAACCGCCGCCGCGGTCGATAGTGTGAGACGGAATTCGGGCATAACCGCGGGCGCTGGCAAGCCATTTTTACGCGGACATCTCCTACAACGACGACGACCACGGCTCGCGGACACCGGCTCTCGACACTGCCCGCTTGCGTCAATGTCCGCACTCGACGGCGAACGTTCACCAAAGCGGCAGCGACTCGAATCTTACTCCCCAGCCAGCCCTCGTCCGACCTCAGAGCCGACAAAGGCCTTTATCCCAAACTACTCAACACCGCCTCCCAGTGTCCGTATGTCCCCGTCATGGACCGTGCAGTCACAAACAACGCATCAACAGCAGCCCGCCAGCGGTGACAACTTTCCTTCACCTCCGAGCACCGCGGGATTTCAAACTCGGATGGCTGGTCGTGATAACGCAGAGACTGGTGGTGAGAACGGGCACCAAACTCCAGCGTCGCAAGACGACGGTGAAGCGCGCAAGGACGGTGACGGCGACTCCGCAATGCTGGACCGGCAGGACAGTGAAGGCGGACATGATGGTACACCAGCGGGCACCGAGCACAGAAGGAGCGACCACGAGCGACAAGGAGGCAGCGGAGATAACACGATGACATCGTCAAGCGCAGCGGCGCAGCTCTACAGACTCCCCATCACTCGTAAGTATCCCCAGCAACTGGCATATACATGATATGTGCCTTGCTAAAGCTGTGAACCTCTGTAGTCATCGCACCTTCACAGCCACATCCCAGTCAGAATCTCCTTGCCCTATACGAACTCTCGGACATCCAACAACGAGTTGCCAGGCTGGATCCTGCAGGAAATAAGATCAAACTTAGAAAGTCCTATGCTAGCAAGGTTAAGAATCTTGGTCTTGAAGGACTGAACAAGGCGGTGCCCAACCAAAGTGAACTGCAAGGACTCGTTGATCCTCTCTGGAGTAGCGAGGTGGCGCCTGGCCTTACCATGTGGGATCACCGCTGGCAGGAATTCCGATTAGGTGATGCTGCTGCCGAAACTGATCTCCTGGGCAAGCTGAACTCTGCATTCCAGTTCCAACCTGGCCGATTACCAAAGTCGGAACATGAGCAGTGGAAGAAGAGCCTGGGGTTGGACGAGATCGCGATCGCTGCGAAGAGTGCGGGCGTGTCCAGAGATCCAAAGCAGGTCACGCCCATTGCTCACCTTGCGAGGACTGCGCCAGCTGCCGCACTCCGCAGTTCTGCACCGTCTTCGCCAAGAAACGGCATCCGTGCGGTCAGAACGGGCAAGAAGAGAGGTTACGGCGACAGCAGTTTCGAAGGGTACGGCGAAGGATTCGAAGACGATGTCTACAGTACAGATGGCGTGGATGACGCTGGGCGGCGGAGGGATCCCAACAAACGCCAAAAGCGAAAGGTGAGTTAGGAATTCCATGGCTGTCATACAGCGCCATTCACATGATGCTTCCACCACCCGGCCCATTGCGTATAACATGAAGAGGCCTCGACCGCAAAAGGCAACGGGCTCATGGCCATGCGCTCTATTTGTCCCTCTGCAGTATCAATATCATTGGATGGCGGGTGGCTAGTGCATTGCTGTCATCACCTTCAGTGGCTGTACGTACTGACCCTCATATAGGAGTTTCCATCCAACACGAATACTCCTGCATTCTCTTCTGGATCAGGTTCGGGCATCGGGGTGCGGAGTTCTTGAAAAAAAAAAGAAAAGAAAAGGCATAAACGTGCAAGCCAATACACTACACGCTGAACTATATCCTCCTTCGCTGGCTACCCTCGGGTCTCGATTGTCGAAATGTTCCACTTGGACACTCGACCAGGTTTACTGGATTGGCTACTACTACTACGCCTACTAGCAGACCTGCAAATAGATCCTCGAGCCCCTTCTTTGGTTTTCATAAGCAGTTTCCTCGCGGATAAAACAGCGCTCACATTCGACTGATTGAATTAATATACCCATGCTGCGGTGTGGCAGCTTTCTGATTTCGGGGCAGGCGTTTATTGTGTCTGAGTTGATTGTGGCATAAAGCAAGAGTGGTCAAATGGCGCATGTGTGTAGCTCCATGGGAGCTTTTACGAAATTTACGGGAGTTCATGATGGAGCTGAAATGGTCAGGTAGGTATCTGGAATAGGCGCTGGAGACTTGAGTACAGCTTAGTGCTTGATATAAGTTTAGTTGCTTGCGAGAAGACGTAGGCGCTGCAATTGCAAAATAGAACATCACACAGTACGAAATTGACCATGGCCTCTTATGCGGCACATTCTCATGTGATACTTGGGAAGGGCCATTATCCTCTCCCCCTAGGAGGTAGCAGGGTCGCTCCCGTCACAGGCGACTCTATAAGTGATCTAATACCGGATTGCCATGGTAGCGCCCGCCGCCCCGTCACTCCACGTTCCGCGCCGTCCCCCTAGCGCCAGGCCGAGTGAACCTTTCAAACATGTCTTTTCTATCTCTATATATTCAATATTGTTCTTGTCAACTTCACTTGGATGATATCGACGTTTTCAGAAGAAGTGCAGTCCATCTCTCAAGCATGTTCAACTTGACGAAAAATGAAGGTCCCAAACCAACATGTCTGGTCACTCACACTACTCTCTCCAACTACATCGACCACGACCAGCCTCCACGCAAGAAGCGACCTTTTAACACGATTCTGAGTCGAACATACTCTCACACTTTGGATCTCCTTCTTCCCGAACCAGCAGCAACCTCGTTTACAGCCATTTTTCTCAACAACAACAACAACAATCACAACTCCAGCTCTCTCGTCTACTCCAAAGTCCACATGAAACTCCTCGAAATCCTCACGGGAAATTTCTTCCACACCCATCTCAAATCCCCCACCTCCAACATCCTCATGCTCTCCCAAGGCCGCCGCGGAATCGACCCCATCTTCTCCATTTGCGAAGGGATGCTCCGGCTGGAAGTCGACAAACCCACATATGAGAGATTGGGATTATCCGCAGGAGGAGTCATCCGCAGCATCACGGCCACGCATGGCGAGGGAAAGAAACACGAGAAATCTCGATTTGCGATTGAGATTGATTTGCGATCGCCCAAGATGGTGCAGGGGACAAAAGGGTGGGAGAGGGTGGTGTGGGCGTGTAAGAATGTGTTGGATTGGAGTGTCACGTGGCTTTTTGTGGATTGTACCGCGAGGGAGAAGGAGATGAAATCTAATGCCAGTCACGAGGATGCTACTAATAATACTACTACTACTAATCCTAATCCTAATCCTGCTCCTACTCCTACTCCTACTCCTACTCCTGCTCCAACGAAAGAAGAAGAATCAGAGAGAACAACCCCTCTTCAACAATTCGCCCCAACCCTCTTCACTGTTTCCCCCGAAATCCACCAAATGCCAAACGTCCTCGTTCCCATCTGGCCCACTCCAACTCAAAATCAAAATCAAAATCAAAATCACAACAACAAATCTCCCACGACAAGTCCAAACCCAGACCCCATTCAATGCACCGAACTCCTCGAATGGATCAGTTTAGCAATCCTCGGCTCACCTCGCATCACAGCACACGACGTGATGGATTCGTATTTGTCTCGATATTCAGTTCCTTCTTGTTTTATTGAAGAAGAAGAAGAAGAAGAAAAAGACGACGACGACGATATGGAGAAAAGGGATGGAGAAAAATTATCGTCACAGCAAATCTCGAAATTTCGATGGAGGGGATTGGTGGATCCGGGATTTGTCATGAGGGTGGTTTTGGCGGCTTTGAAGGCTTCTGGGGGGAATAGGAATAGTAGTGGTGGTGATGGTGATGGTAGTGGTGGGACAGATGATGATGATCATCATCATCATCATCATCAGTGGATGGCGATGACTGCGGCCGGGTTTGATGGGGAGGGATATACGGTTTTGATACACGATGGGGAATGTGTGACGTGGGAGTATAAAGATTGAGAGAGCGAGAGATCTATTCAAAGCTCACCAAAACCGATGCTTGCCAACAGGGAGTGCAAAGGGGCCAGGACTTCATCCGCTCCAGACCATTTGTCCGAGGCCGTACTTACCGCTTGCACCAGCAAGGGATACAAAAAGTGCAAATGCGGTTGCGCAAAGCTTCGTTGGATACCGCCCTCCTTCAACTCGGCTGCAAGCGCGTGAGGAGGAAGCTTCAACGTCTGGATACATTCGAAGCTGAACAATAACTCTTCCAATTCCGACAACGGCTGTGGACGCTTGCCTCGCAGTGGCTGATCAGCAATGTACGCTCGAATGGGCATCGCCAGACGACGGATCAGGAATGGAGTGGCGACTTGTGCGAGCATATCAGGAGAAGCGTCCTCGTCAGAAGTCTTGTGCTGTGGAGAAGCCAGAGCTTGTAGCTCTTTCCAGCAGACATAAGCCATGTCTTCTCGCTGCGAGTAAGCAACCTTTCTGACCCGACCTCGACGAATTGTCGAAATATCTTTCAGTGGTGGCTGGCCGGCTTCTAGGGATTCGCAGTCCTCGGGTGGGTGGATGATGGACGCTCGGTATAGCTGGTAGACATATGACAATCGAAAATCGTCTGGAAAGAGCGGGTTGCCGAGCCGCGGTACAAGCACATCTCGCATCTTTTGAAAGCTGCTAATGTCAAAAAGTTGATCGTCGTAAATCTTTTGGGCGTCTTGCACATGCGGGAGGCTATCGCTACTTATGATGGCGTTGATGATGCCGATCAGGTGCAAGATTTGATTTCGTATTGTATCGTCAACCTCATCCACCCTTTGGAGTGCAGGTGCTGCAATGGTGAGTGCGGCCGTGGTCGCTCTCTGCCATAGAGAAACTCCTTTTTGCTCAGCCTTGACCCTGTACTTCGCTTCTGCGATCTGTCGCAAAGCTTGAAGGGTCAGAGTGAGGGCATTAGACTCGAAAACCTCTGGATCGCTGAACATGGGCATGATCAATTGCTCCAGCCATGCGATAGCCTCATGAGATAGCGCAATGAAGGTGGGTCCTTGCTTTCCCGATGCTCGAGAGCCTGCAGTGTGGTGGTGCAATGTCGTGAATTTAGCTGCAACTGTGATCAAGCAGGCAGGTAGACTTGGTGACTCCAGTTTCATGCTCTTGAGCAGTGCGAATACCTTCGACTGCAAGGGGCTCATCGTGTTCGTGTCGCCGCCATACAGAGGGCCATCGGAGTTCTTGACGATGTGGAACATGTTGTCAATCAGAGTTCGAGCTTGTGATATGCTCAGGCTATCGAACGTGAGCCTATACAGCTCTGTGCCAGCTTCGGCATAGGCGATAAAGGCATCCTGATTGCTCTTGATCTTCGCTACGTGCGGACCATCTTCAAACTGAGGTACGCGCTTGAGCCAGAGAGAAATGGTCCTGTAGATGGGGGACTTCCACAATGTTGCCGATGGCAGGATTCCCGAGAGCACCTGAGCCAACGAGGAGTACACGGTGGCATTGAGAACGTAATCTTCTACATCGAGATAGCGTTCCAGCATGCTCAGGAATACCTCCCAGAGGCTGGGAAGTTTCTTCACTTGCTCAATTAGACGAAGGTATTGCGCGATGACTCCGGAAGTTCCAGATATGATGGTCCTGGACATGGCGATATCCGGTGCAGGACTCGAACCTTCTGCTTCACGACGATCAGCTAACTCTACATAAGAATACGAGTCTGCTCTCGAGACATGCAACAGCGTGCTCCTCAACAGGAGATCCCAAGCGCTCGGAGACAATTCGTCGCCATGACTCTTCAGAACGCCACACATGGTTTGAAAAGTGGCATTGCGAATTTCATGTTGTGGCTGAACAGCAACATCTCGCAGTCGAATCAGGAGCATGAGCCATTGGGCAGGACGACAGGTGCGAAGCATGGGCTTCATTTCGTCTTCAAGATCGTCAAACTCGGTGGCGGTGTGAACGAAGGCATCCAATTCGGCCGTGCTGGACTTGGCAAACAGATGATCGGACACAGCCAGAGTCATGGTGACAGCAGTCAGAGACGCATTCAGATCAGCAAATTGACACATGAAGCGATGTAAGAGCTCGATCAGGGATGTTACAGTATCGATCGGCAGCAGATCCAAAAAGTCAGAGCACAGCAGTTGCGTGGCATCAAAAGCGGTCCGGCCGATTTGAGGCGTGACGAGCTCGAAAGAGATGTGCATCCAGTCAATCGTGACTTCGTCGTTTTCGGTGGCTCGAGATTGTACGCTATCGTGCTCGAACGCACTGCTGATGATAGCCAAGACCAAGTTCCAGCCGGCCACGAGCAACTCGCCGTGCCTCTCCAGAATCGCGCGGAGTGACTCCAAGACAAAGCTTTGTACCTCCAGATCTGTCTGGCTCAGGTCGCCGTCTTCGAGGTAGATTTCGTCGATGATTCGGAGCAGCATCGAAAGCCCTCGCCGCTGTACATCGACTCGATCCTCGGGCTCCTCTCTCACGACCTCGGCAATCGTAGCCTCCGCCAGTTTCACAAGCACATGAGTCGCACTACGACGTGCGTCTCTCGGTACGTCGTTGTTCTTCGCAACAGTCGCCAGTTCTTCGGCCAGGTGATTCCAGCCGCTTTCGCTGGGGCTGTCGCTGGTGAAGCGGGAGACGTTCAGCTCGGCCAGCTTTCCCAGCTTGGGAAGCACAAAATGGTAGTCGCGCGACCGCATTTCTACGACAGCACTGATACCGGGGAGACCCGAGAAAGTGCGTCGATTCGATAGAGGTCTCCTGGCTGGAGCAGGTTGCTGATCCGGAGTCGGTGACACGGGCGATGAGAATCCCTCGCCGTTGCTGTGCAACAGTTTGCAGAACGTGGCGAGCACATGGATGAAGGCTTCATTCGGGTAGTCCGATGTGCTTTCCAGCAGGTTCGACGCGGCTTTCTCGACATTGGCCACTTCAGCAGAGAATGCTTGTACGATGGAGGCATTGTCGGTACTTCCGTGAGCGGAAAATGAACTCTGGCGAGTCAGCTGTTGCGGCGTCGTGGTACTCAATACCATGTCCGCCTGCTTCAACGCACTCACGATCACTGCAAACGCGCCCTGCAAGGTCGGTCCCAGGGCTATTGCAATGTTCAGAAGGGCTCGTAAGCAGAGCAGATTGCGCACGGTGAGCATGGGCTTCATGCTCTCCATGGAACTTCGTCGGCTCGCGTCCATTGGCAGAGACGAGGATGGAGACACGAGAGTTTCTACAATCGACGCATTTTTCGGGTTCGAGAACATCCTCGGGCTCTCCGCAACAGGCGATTTCATGGGCTCCATGATAGCTGCGTTTAACACGTGCGGAGGAATAGCAGCTTTGGCCAGTGTGGTCATGAGTGCGTCTCGTGGTGTGCTGAGGCGAAGGACACCCGCGACTTGCACAAATCGCTGGTATGCCTTGATCAGGTTGCGAAAATATGTGTCATCGAGTGCAGCATTGAGGAAAGTGGATGCTGTTGCGAGAACGGCAGGCCACGAGTTGTCCACAATGCTCGCCACGGCCGAGACCCGTCCAGCAAAAGGTGCATCTTTGGCGTCTAGTGGATTCATAGGTACGGCTCGAGTGCGGAACGACGTCGAACGTTTTCTGCCCTGCGCCGCGCCATTGGATTCGGTGGAAGTGCTGGATGATTTGGGTCGACGCTTCTCGTGTTGCACTGTCAACGGCAGGACTATTTTAGCAAGACTATCTGACAGACCACTCAAGCATTCCAATATCAGAGCGTATGGATAAGTTTCGGCAAGAGTGGGTGGGTCGTGTTTGTCAAGTTGTTCGAGAACGAGTGTGCGAGGCAGACTCCATTGCGCGCTCACACCGGCAATGCTGGCTTCTGCCACTCCAAACGAAGCTCCGAACGAGATGACGCCAGCCATGCCTCCTGCAGCTTCGAGAGCGGCATGATCAGTTGCACTTTGTCCCGGGGACGTCGGACCCGTCGGTACAGACGACTGTTGCCCCAAACCAATCGCCGCAGGCTTCTCGGTCGATAAACGTACAAACGCGGATAGCATGTCTTGCACTACTGGCTTCCCACCTTCTTGCATATCAAATGCCATGTAGGCTTCGACCACCAAGCCCCCATTGGAGAAGAAGTCTCGCAGTACTTCCAGAACTAATGCTCGTTTCCAAGAGGTGGCGTAGTCATACTCCAGCGCTTGTGTGCATAAGTTCAACGCCACCTCACAGTCTTCTGAGAACCTGGAGAGATGTCTGTCCAACAGCAAGCTCAGAAGACGAACAGAGCGTACCGTGACCGAGAACGAGAGCCTCTCCGACAGGGCTCGGATGATCATGGGCCACACGTTGGCGCCAATGATGGAGAGCAGCTCATCGTGTCTAGCGAACAGGTCAGGATTGGAGTGTATAGACGACCAGAGAAGCTCCAGACTGGGGAGACACTGTTGGAAGCCCACAAACTTCGTGGGTCGTTCATCAGCAGCTAGTGCGAGATCGCGAAAGACTCTGTAGGCGTCGAAAGCGGCAGGTTTGAGCTGTATCGCTTCGTCGCCGCCGGGGACTTCAATGGTGGGCGCCTCGTCGTCCGCGGCTTGATCCTCGGTGACCACCTTCTCAAACACCGTCGTGACCAAAGACTGCAATGTTGCTGCGGCTACACCGCTCACAGTCGCAGTCTTGGATGCCTGCAATGATGCACAGAGCTGGAGGGCGATGGCCAGCAGATCGCCTTCCAGGTCAGTGACATAATTTTGGATCAATGAAGGTAGAGCTTGTAGAATCTTGAGCTGGACGTCGAGGCCGAGATCTGCACAAGTATTGAATGCTTGCAGCGTATCTTGGAGTCGAGCTCGTGGTAGACCTCCCGAGACGATCAATCGTTGGAGGCAGGATATGCCACTTGCCGCAAATCGGGTGGTATGCGTACTGCAAGCAATGAGAAAGGGATGCGCAAAGCCAGGGCGATTTCTGAGATCTTGGTCAGTCAGCCATAGTAACATGTATTCGGGAGGGGACTCGCTTACCAGCTGCGAGCTGCTGTTCGGAGGTCACCGTGAGCGATTTGAGCTCCTGTAGGGACGCATTGGCCGCATTTCGAAGATCAGTATTCTTCCGTTTGGCTTCCGACGAAAGAGTGCTCAGCTCGTGGGCGAGCAAGGCCGAAGTCATGGCTGGTTCCGAGGGTGTGAAGCAGAAGTGCGCTTCCCGGGCATATATGTCGTTAGTTCACACGAGAATCATGGCGCAGACGGGAGGCACCGGTCGGCAGCCTGGTTGATGGTGGCGGTGGTGGTGGTAGTGGTGGTGGTGGTGGTGGTGGCGGGGTGTCTATTGTGGTATGGAAGTGGTGTGGTGAGGTGAGGTGTAGTATAGGTACCTCCTAAGGTAGGTAGGTAGGTATGTAGTCTGATGTATGCGTAGGTGCGTATGCATGTGATGGTATGGTGTCCTCTCCATTGACTAGAACCTCCCTCCGGCAGAACTTCGGCAGAGGTCCGGCAGACCTCGACACGCACGTGCGCGTGGTGGATGTCGAGCAGGGGAGAGCTACGAGTGCGTAACCGGTATACCTCCTACACTCTTCTTCTTCTGCAGGCATATGACAACCTCTTCCCACCCGTTGTTACCTAGACACCCTGCACCAATCGATCCAGTCGTCACGGCATGCAGAGCTGCAGCTGCGACCCATTCACACCATCGACACATCGAGCCCACGTCGATGTCTGGCGTCCGTGAAGCAGCAGCGCCAACAAATGAGGACGAACATGATGGTCTGCTAGCATCGCCGACTCCACCGCAGTCGCATACCCTCTTGGATCACCACAGTACGGACCCGGTGAGCGCACCAAATTTGAAGGATGGAGAGGCTCGTGTAGAGGGAGACGATGCCGTGATGAGCACGACCGAAAGCAAGATGCAAGCTGGGAAGCAAGTGGAGGCAGAAGTGAGGAACGGATTGTCTGAAGCCTCATTGAACCCATCAGACGCCGAGGATGTGCACGCAAGAGCCGAGATTGAGAGGCAAGCGAGCGAGCATCTTGCACGGAGAGCGTCGGAGATGTCTCTGGGCGAAGACGATAACGATGGCAACGTCGACACTCGTGCCAAGGACAAACACCACTTGCCTCAAACGCCTCCGCCGCCGATGCCTCCCCGTAAGGACAGTTTGGCCAAGAATCAGGTGGCCAAAGAGGTGGAGTACGATGAGAAGCACCCACCTTCCTCCGAAGATGCCCAGGTCGAAGTGCCTGAAGCACCGACGGGAACGACCGAAGCGACAGGAACCGAGATATTGAACATTATGGATCAGTTCGAGAGCGGCATGGGAGGCATGGAAGCGCAGGCCATCATGTCCCCACGATTAGAGCGCCAGCAGCCGATGCTCGTCTTACCACCCCGATCGTCGAGTCTGGAGCAGCAGCAGTCATACGTACTCAGTCCTCAGTCCACAGCACCCAGTGTTGCAGCTCCCACGCCCATACGTCCACAGGGCACAGGCACGTCCATCGCATCCAGTCTCCAGGGAGGCACTGCAGATGACTCGTCATCCATTGCCAGCGCAAGAGCCGGCACACTGTTTCAACCTCCGCCGCCCTCTCCCGAACCAGAGGCTGCCCTGCCGTTTGACTTTCATCGCTTTTTAGAGCAGTTACGGAACAAGTCTGCAGATCCAGTCGCCCGTTACCTGCGATCATTTCTGGGTGAGTTCGGGAAGCGGCAGTGGATGGTACACGAGCAGGTCAAGATTATCTCGGACTTTCTCGAGTTCATCTCGCGGAAAATGGCACAGTGCGAAGTGTGGCGCACCGTGTCAGACGTCGAGTTTGACAATGCTCGCGAAGGAATGGAGAAACTCGTCATGAATCGACTCTACTCCTTTACCTTCTCGCCCGCCATTCCCGCTCCGCCATCCAGTCCACGGAAGAGTGCAAGAAGCACGCGAGCACAGACAGATCACGCGAACGTGTATGGCCCCGGAAGGCGTGGTCAGCATCAGGAAGACGTGGAGCGTGACGAGGTGATTGCGCAAAAGATTAAAATATATGGGTGGATTCGGGAGGAGCATTTGGACGTAAAGTCCCTGGGGCCGAAGGGTGACAAGTTTCTGACACTGGCGCAGAAGGAGCTGCTCAAGATCAACTCGTACCGCGCGCCGCGAGACAAGGTCATATGTGTATTGAACTGCTGCAAAGTCATATTTGGGTTTTTGAAGAACGCCAAGCAGGACCAGTCGGCGGATGCGTTTGTGCCGCTGCTGATATACACGGTTCTGCGGGCGCGTCCCGAGAATCTAGTCAGTAATGTGCAATACATTTGGCGGTTTCGCAACCAGGACAAGCTCGGAGGCGAAGCAGGCTACTACATGTCTTCTCTGATGGGGGTCGTGACGTTTATTGAAAACCTGGATCGCACCAACTTGACGATTCAGGATGAGGAATTTGAACAGAATGTCGAGCAGGCCGTGAGCGCGATTGCGGAGAAGAATCGGCAGGAAGAGCACGATGCCAAGACGAGCGCATCGCGGACGGCAGGACTCATGATGAGCCATGTTAGCGAGAAGAGCGGGCTGAGCCAGCCGGAAGTGACACCACGAAACAGCATGGAAGTCGAGACATCGAGCCCTCGGAGGAAGGCGACCAGTCAGCGTTTGACGGAGAAGACGAGCGGCGGCAGCGGCAGCGGCGGCAGCAGCAGCAATCATCAAGTCCCGGATGCGGACGAACCGGATGCCATGACGGGACTGTTGCGCAGTATTCAAAAGCCCCTCAGCAGTATCGGTCGCATCTTTTCTGACGATGGCGGCGGCGGTGGTGGCGGCGGTGGCGGCGGTGGCGGTGGCAGCAGCAGCGACGACCGGTCTGCGAGCACGCCTCAGTCGGGATCGACACCGAGAGGGTTGAGCCCAGCGGCTCGAGTGGAGCGCAGCCGGAATCATGGAGGGACGCGATCGTCGACGGAACGACGGCGCAGCCAGCAACGGCAGAGCGCAGAGGACATGGCGGCACGACAAGCGAGTGCGGATGTCGCTCAAGCGCAGGCGGTGCGAGTGCGGGAGCACAAGGTGGTGGTGGAGTGAGTTTTTTTCTTTTTCTTTTTCTTTTTTTCTTTTCCTTTTCCTTTTTGTCTTTTCTTTTCTTTTTTTCCTTTCTTTCTTTTCTCTTCTCTTCTCTTCTCTGACAAGCGCCAAATGACTTCACTAATAGATTCCGTCAGAACACTCCAGAGCATGTTTCCCAATCTCGATCACGAGGTCATTGAGGACGTGGTCCGGGCACAGGAGGGAAACGTCGGTCGTGCCGTGGACGCATGTCTCGCTTTAAGCAGTACTACCTAGTACTACCTACTTCGGGGGGAGGGGGTGGTGGTGGTGGTGACGACGACGATGATGATGATGATGAAGAAGAACGATGAAGCTAGTAGCAGTACGAAATGCAACCATGTGTCTGTCTGATACATATGGTACATGCATGTCCTTGTACATACATATATTTTCTTGGTTTCTCTTTCCATCTTCAATGTCGTCCTGTTGCGTCCATGTTGCTGTCATGATCACTACCTACTGTACATTACCTACCTCATGATGTACCTGACCGTCAGGTAGACGGTAGGTGCTGGAATATTCACCGCTACAACTGTATATTATATAAAACTGTAAAAAAAAAGAAGTCAGGACCCTATAAAAGGATAAAATCACGTCAGCGGTGTCAAAGGCAAGCAAGCGGTCGGCGGGAATAGGCTTTTAGGTACGTAGGAGGTCGGTAGGCTCTAGCCTTCTTCTTCTTCTTCTTCTTCTTCTTCTTCTTTAGTTGTTGTTCTTGTTCTTGTTCTTGCTACTATACATTACCTACATGTATCCTTGTTCTTTCGAATAGCTTGCACGTCATCTCTTGCGATCAGACTAGAGATGTAGAGGCCCTGTCCTGTATCTGCATATCAAAAAGTCAAAACAAAGTGGACAAGGGAGTAGAGATCGTATATCTGTTTATCAGTCAGCAGTCATCATCAGTCAGCAGTAAGGTACATGTACATTACCTCCGTACCTAACATTTGATTGTTGCCGCCAGAGCCGCGTTTCGCGTGCACGTGGACCTGGCTCCTAGCTCCGGGAGGTAGTACATCAGTCATCAGGTATCAAAGAAAGGAATTGCGGGGTATATCTAATCGTCGGTTCTTGGAGATTTGGAGGTGTATCTACTATATCTATTATCTAGGTCCCTACTATATCAGATATCAGATATCAGATATCTTTACGAGGGTCTGATCCCAAATGTACTGTATACATGTACTGTTAGGTAGGAGGTACAGTAGACAGTAGGTAGTCTCTCCAACACACGCCACTGGTCAAGGGTCCAACTACTGTACCTACCTACCTACTACCTACATACCTCCCGTCTTTGTGCTATTGCATTTCTCTTTCTTTGTTGATCACCTACCTCCACCATCTCCACCATCTCCACCATCTCCACTACCTCCACTACCTCCACTACCTCCACTACCTCTACCATCACCATCATCCACCACCACCACCACCACTACCACCACCATCAAATGTCTGCTTCCAAGCTTCACCTCACTCTCCCGACCTCCGCAACTACCACCACCACCACCGCCACCACCACAACAGCCACCTTCGTCCGACCTCACCACCACCACCACCACCACCACTGCAGAACACCATCTTCCGCATCATCACGCGCACTCTCTCCCTCGGCCACCACTAGGCCATACTCGGCACTGGCTGCAGGACTCGCCGCCAGCAGCAGAGGAGGAGGAGGAGGAGGAGGAGGAATGCCTTCACCACGCACTTCGCCTGCCATGCGGCCCACCTCACCCCTCTCGCCCGGAGCATACAAGCCCTCACCTGCTGCCGGCCAATATTTCGACTCGCTACAACCTCCGCAACGCCCACCTCACTCGCGGACCAACAGCAATCATCAACTTTCTCCACATGCACAACCACAACCACATCAACATCAAGAACAACAACAACAACAACAACAAAACCAACACCAACAACCCCACCGCCACAACCGTTCTCTCCGCTTACCATCTTTTTCACTTCCGCGATTCCATCCCAGTCGTTTCCCCTCTGCGACCAGCAGTGTCCAATCGACTCCCGATGGAAACTGCCACTCCTCCTCCCCCCAACCACCCATGTCCCCCCGGGCATATCAGAGAATGTACAACGACGCCCAGAAGCAGCTCTATTTCAATCAACACCAGCTCTTTGTCGTTGCCACTGCTACTGCCGCTGCTGCCACGTCTGGTGGTAGACCTACGAGTCCACGCCTCGCTCCTCTGGGGAGTCCCGGTCCCGTGACCCCATTGGAACTCGAGAGGGATGAAGGTTATCTGGTGGCAGGTGCTCGCAATGTAACTCATTCGACGACTGCTACTTCTGCGGTTGTTGCTGCTGCTGTTGTTGCAACTACTCCTTCAGACCTGGCGGATAAGATGGTTCAGGCGGAAGTAGCGAGGCAGACTACGGGGTAGATTTCTCTTTCTGCCTTGCTCCTCTCTCTCTCTCTCTCTCTCTCTCTTACACACACACTCACACACACATATGAGGAGAGAGAGTGAGAGATGAGTAAGATGAAAGGGTTTCTTTTCTTTTTCTGGGAACGAAAAAAGTCGCCTTCAACATTCAACTGCATAGCGAGGGATCATAACGTCATCATCATCATCATCACTGGGAGTGGAGAAGAACATGGCCTTGGCATGATGAGCATCTTTTTGTTTTTTTGTTTCTTTGTTGTTTTCTGATTTTAGCAAGCGTGCATTGATTTGGACTGTGGGCGCGGGAGGGAAGGAGCGAATGAGGGAAGGAGCGAATGAGGGAAGGAGCGAATGAGGGAATGAGCGAATGAGGGAATGAGCGAATGAGGGAATGAGCGAAATATCCATCCAGATTTTGGAATCGACGACTGAAGATGGAGAACTGAGGTGGACATGGCGCCCTGGTGGCTGCAACAACAACCACAGGAACGAGTAACAATCACAAGGACGAGGACGAGAAGAAGAAGAAGAAGAAGAAGAAGAAGAAGAACGGCTGCAGACTAGCCCCTCTTATTCTCTCTCTCTGTCTCTCTCGTTTCATCATCATCATCACCTGTAAGCGGAGTGTTTTTCATACTCGCAGCTTTGTTGACATGACATCACATCGATCGCATCACATAGCATCACATAGCATCAGGTGAATCACCTAGGTAGATACTAGATATGTACTAGATGGATGACATGACATTCATTTCCTCGTATCAATTTCATTGTATAGGTAAGAGAGAATAAGAGAGAGAATAAGAGAGAAAAACAAAAAGAGAATAAGAGAGAAAAATAAAAAGAGAACAAGAGAACAAGAGAACAAGTCAAAACTCGTCTCATGCCTCAATCCCCATGACACAAATCCGTCCACCGGCTAGAGTCTCGTCTGCGGTCCACCCAAAGAGCACAGATACCCGGGTGAATAGAATCCGGTCAGACAACTCCTTGACCTCCTCATACCCCAGCTGCAGCACCTCTCCCGGGCCTCGACCGAGTAAATCGGACCACGCTTCGTCGCTGAATAACAGCTTCCCACACCCAATCGCTGCAGTCTCATCCAGAACCTGTCCCACAATTCGAGGATTGATCCGCAGCGGGACTTGCACCTCGCAGCCTTTGCAAGTCGCCGTCAGAGCATTCGCATATACCGGTATACTACAACACTCTCCCGAGAGCAACATGTGACGTTTCCAGTATTCCACGAGTTTGAACTCCATGATCAATAGGCTGAGGTATCCTTGAAACGTCTCCTCGGGTGCGCTGCGGATGAACTCGTCGAGATCTGCAATGGTGAATAGGCAGCGAATGGGACCGGTACGCACGAGCTGCGCGTCGAATACGTCCTCGGGGAATGGAGGATTGATGGCTTCGCGCGTTTTGACCCGGAGTGCCCAACGCCGGAGCCAGTCGGCGTCTGGGATGGCGGGATCGACGTCGATGATTGTGGCAGAGGTCAGGCTGAGGTACATCTAAATGTAACATCAGTCAAAGTCGAGGATATGCTGTGCAGGTACCGCAGAGCCTACAGTTCGCCCCAACTTCCAGCCTGGGGCTTGAATGAGTAGGACCGTCTCGCCTGGCTTCCAAGCATCCCGTGCAACCTTCGTTCCTGGGTTACTGAGGTCGAGGACTGGGCCTGCGGTCGGGGAGGACGCGGCTGTGCCCCATAGACCCAGAGTAGCTTCGCCAGTATCGTCGTGGACTAGCAAGCTGATGTTCTCCGTGACACTTTCGTCTTTGCGTATTACTACTCACCACCATCAGCAAGACAGACCGGAGACAAGGAAGTTTATTCCCAAACACACTTTTCCTCTTCGCGCCAATGCTCTTGACCACGACAAGAATCTTCGCATCCACCACGTCGAAGCCCCCGTCCATAAAGGTCTGAACGGTCATCAAACGATTGATGGGAATGCCATCTCTGTAGTCGAGCGGAGTACGATACATCTTGCCATCGTCACTATTCTCATGCACCATGATGTGGCAGCTGCGATCGCGCTCCGGGAACAGAGACGCGAATAGGGGAGCACTGGAGCTCGACAGCATTCCATGCTCGCCATTGCTGACTATCCATTGTCAGCTTGTTGGCACACCGATCGAAATGTAAAGGAAAGGCAGTCACTGTGGTTGGCCCAGATTGAGACCAGTGATCCCAGTCTGATGCTGGGAAGACGGTCTGCCCACCACAGGCGAACCGTGATGGCACCGCTGCCATCTCGGACGCACAACTTGACGCAACCTTTGGCGGAGCGCGGTGTTCGCGGCGAATTGGCCACGTCGAACATATTCGCCACTCGCCCCATGAAAGTCACCGCCCTGGGTCCAGCAATCAGGTCGCTGATTTCCATGTCGGTATATTCAAACTCTAGCATGATTAGTACAAGGCGTGCCGACCGAGCTGTGCGCTGTGTAGTCACACCTGGGTGCCAAATGTCTGCAGGTTTCGGCTTGAAGGCATCCTGCAACTCCTCAGCAGTGAAGCCATCGCCCACTGACGCATCCCTCGCTTGACGCTTGACGGGGGACGTCGCCGGAGTGAGGTATGCTTGGATGGACGCATTTGCATTCTTCTTGTGTTTGCCCATGTTGATCAAATGAGGGTAGGTAGGTAGGTAGGTAGGTAGGTATAGAAACGGTGCAGCGAATACGAGAACGAGGTGTAATGCTCCCCACGAGGGAGAAGAATTCTTCCTGCCTGTTTTCTGGGAAGGAGCGACCCTTGACCGACCTACCTGAACGAGAAGATGGTGCTCGTAGGCAGGCAAGCGTCTACTACACACTCAATGTCCAGCACGTGCGTCTGTTGGAGCGCAGGTCTACGTCCTCCGTTGCTCCCTGAGGCCATACCAATACCCGCACCGGTCTCTTCGTCACTCTTCTCTTCGTTCTGCAATTTGAAGCCCGAAGCATTCACGGCCTGGCGCAGCCCGTCCACCGCTAGGAGGTACTACATTCCGTCACAAATATGGACGCCATGTGTCCTTCGCGGTGGAGGCCATGGCATGATTCATCTGCACCGTCGTGTTTTGTGTCCTACTCCCAGATCGTCGCTCTCACGTATTCCCACGCCATGCACTGGCAGCTATAGCCTGGTCCTGAAGCGTCTGTCGTAGCCATGGCTCTCCCTGCGCGACGCCGTTCATCATTGCCGCGTCTTCATCTGCCGGCGCAACTGCTGCAGCAGATGCCTGTTGGGCTGCATCCACCACTCGCTTCCATGTATCGAAATCGAATCGCCCTGCAGACTGTGATAGAATCTGCTCTCCGTTCTTGTTGAAAGCCAGCGCATGCACACTGCTGCTGTTCTGGATTGTATTCGCGTTCGGCGACAGGATCGTCTCACCGTTCGTGGCCACGACAGCCAATACGGCGCTCATGGTCGTGGCCAGTGGGAGGCCCCCGTCCACAAGCGCAATAAAGGCAGCATTGAGCAACGCAGGCAAGGTCGAAATGTCAGTCGTGGTCTTGCGAAATTTCGTGGCCGGCTCTTTCGTGAGTTGTAGCGTCACCTGAATGAGAGTGCGCGGATGCATGTGCACGAGGACGATGCTTTTCAAAACCGACTGTATGACGGTCTCGAGCCACCGTTCTCGTGGTCCGCCGACTCCAGACGTAGGGCGCAAATTGACTTCGATGGCCGCTTGGTCTGGCAATTCATCTCGGCGCTGCACATCAACAGGGCCATTGACGCCCGCGATGACGGTGTAGAGGTCGTCGGAGAAGACGGTTGAGCCATCAGCTCTCGCCAGTGGGTGCTGTAGAATCTGTGGACCCATTCTGCAATAGTGTTCGTGTAAGAGTGGTCGTTCTGTTGACGAATTCGGAGCTCGAGCTGTGCTGCTGTGGTTGGTAGAACTACATAGATCTCAAGGTTGATTGGCCTGCCACTTGAGCCGCACTGAAGCCGAGAACAACATCCTAGACTCAATGTAAACACGACCTTCGCAAGTGCGCACCCAGCACGAACCGACCACTATCGCGACAACATCCTTACGCCCATTCCCGACACTCTCGACGCGCCGGCGGGTGCCCTTTTTCGCACAGAGTCGTTCGAATAAATGCGACGCGACGCGATCTGCGACGATAAGCCTACGCGCACACGCGACTTCCTCACTGACGCGCTCACGGGAAAACAAACTTGAGATCGAGACATGTCCATTGTCCTGAACCGATTTCCGCTAGAAAATATTGGAATGAACGGAGGCGCGACGGGAAAGAGACGCAGCGCGCGACTGTCGGGCGAAGGCAATGGCGAAAGTGAACCACCAGCGAAGAAAGCAAAGGTCCAGGGCGGTTCTACCACGACGGTGACCACGAAGCAGCAGGATGGCGAGCCCAAGAGAGCGGCGGGCAAGAAGAAACGGCAGGGTAGGGAGAACCTGCGGGTCCATATGGTGAGGCAGGGCTGACGTTGAATGAGCAGAATATACAGATCAAGCAGACGATTTTCAGTTTGCTCGAAAGGGCGGCAAACGGAAGAAGGCGACCAGAGATGCTGTGCTGCACAGCAATCTAGAGGACGCACCGGCGCCAGAAAGCGCACCTGCCGTAGAGCCCGAAAAAGAAGCTGGAACACGGCCAGAGCCTGTAGCAGAGGCGCCATTGTTGAAGACTGTACAGAAGAAAACTCGCAGACGACTGCCAACGACACCAGAGCGTGAGGTTATCGAGAAGCCCACACGTCGCAGTAAGCGTATCTCAGAGGAGAGGCCGGCAGAGGCTGCTGCAAGTCAGCCTACACCACACAAATCAGCCCACGCGCAGTCTCACGAGAATGGAGAGAGATCGCCGAGTCCTGGACGAGGGCGGCCCATTTCAGTTACGAAGAAGCGATCTCAAGGAGATGAAGGTCGACGAGAGACGCAGGTGATGCAGATTGCATTGCCCTTCGCCGATACTCCCATTCAACGGCGGAACAAGGAGATGCGTAAGACGAGCGCTGAAGGGAACAGACGCAGTAGCACTGGCATGCGAGGGAAACGTGCGAGTAGCGTGATTGATGAGGGCAGAGGACATGGTAAGTATCTCCCATTTCCTTCGACTGCGGCTTGTGTTGCCTCACCTGATGCCTTTATGTGCAGAGGTGTCGGTCTCCGCAATAGAGCAGTACAGTCTCGAAAACGACTCCTGGTTTGGCAGTAGCAGCTTGCCATATAGTCCTTCGGACGACCACACTGTACCCAGTGCTGCCGCACATCCAATCGCCCAGGAAACGCTTGCTGACAAGAAGCTTGCTGTTACAGCTCTCCCACATGCCGAAGTCCCTGCCACGGAATTTTACAAGCATATTTCTGCGGATATTACAGAACCGCGCCGCATGCGAGCTCTGCTTGGATGGTGTGGGACGAGGCTTCTACCGGCAAAGCCGCACCCCCCGACTCAGAGCACGCCGGCGGCAATGCTGGAATTCCAGGCGCAGCAAGCAGGTGCGTATACGCGAGGGACAGGAAGCATGCGGTACCGTACTAACGTCTGTAAAGCACATGTTATACAAGAAGAGCTTTCGCAAAGTCTTCTGACCAATGGCACACTCAGCGATTGGTTCTCGAGAGACGAATCGGTGCCACCTCAGATTCCCCTACGAAAGAAAGCCAACCCCAGAAATATCGCCAATGCTGCAAAAGCAGACGAACTTGAACGGGAGCTTGAACGGTATGTGACACTGAGTCACTCGATGTGTAGCCCTCGGAGAAGCTGACAGGACGGTCTAGATTAAAAGCAGAAAAAGCGGAGTGGGATGCACTTACACAATCGGCAGCATCTGTGGCACTGGGGCCCGATCAGGATCAACAGCCAACTGCCGGACCGGGCAACGTATCTCCCATACATGCCGAGATCCTAGATACTCCTCAACGCACCATCTTCGAACAGTTGAGCTCGGTTCCGGAAGACACCATGAGCACGCCCACGACCATACACGACCGGCTACGAAGGATATCTGACGATCTGGAGTTTGCAATTGATCAATTTGCGCATGGCGTTCACGCTCTCAGCACGACGAGGGAGACGGCAGACCGCATAGCAGAAAAGTCTCTCGCAGAAGCTGCGACGGCACTGGAAGAACGGGAACAGCAGCGTGCCAAGGGTAGCAAAGCTGTGGATCAGATGGATGCATTGCGAGGTCTTGCTCGGCTTCTCAACTCGCACAGGTGATGGATGATTGACTCGCTCACTCCCAACACGTAACGAAGAGAAATGGCAACGGACTTGTCTTTTTTATTGTTTGTTTGTTTGTTTATTTATTTGTGTGTTTGTGTGAGCGTTCGACTCCTAACGACCTTGAGAATGACTGATACCGGGCACTTCCATGTCCATCTACCTTACCCTTACCTTACCTACCTTACCTTGGGTATTCTCTTATCAATAGATCTATCCACCTCTGCTGCTGCTGCTGCTGCTGCTGCTGCTCCAATAGTAAAATTTCGAGTGTGGCTGTCTACAATGTATCATGTATGTATGTACCCTATGTAAGGTATGTATGTATATATATACGTTGGGTAAGAAGATAGTAGGATGGGGGGGAGAAGAAGACAAAAAAAAATAAGAAAAATCTTCCTATAGTATATACAAAGGAAGAACGCCCAGTTCCGCTTACCTCCATTGGTCAACAGACCAGCCGTTGAAAAAACAAGTGAAAGTGAAAGTGAAAGTGAAAGTGAAAGTGAAAGTGAAAATGGAAGTGAGATGTTTTTTCTTTTTTTTTGAACCGGTTCTTCTTTTTTTGCGACTGTTGCGACTGTTGCGACTGTTGCGACTGTTGTTGTTTGCAACAGGCCGCCGGAAATTC
Source organism: Sphaerulina populicola P02.02b (assembly GCA_000291705.1). Lineage (NCBI taxonomy): Eukaryota > Fungi > Ascomycota > Dothideomycetes > Mycosphaerellales > Mycosphaerellaceae > Sphaerulina > Sphaerulina populicola. The sequence continues at coordinate 77,008 of JH792496.1, forward strand.
GGGAAGGTTCGGATGATTGATTGGATGATCAACTTATCTTAGTCATGCAATGCACACGAGGGTCTGAGGAGAGGAGAGGAGAGGAGAGGTTTGAAACGAGAGTGTTTTATTAATAGATTGTACCTTATGAAAGGTGATGGACTTGATGGTGGTGGATTGGTGGTGGTGGTGGTGGTGGTGGTTGTTGTTGTCATTGTTATTGTTATTGTTATTGTTATTGTTATTGTCATTGTTGGGTATCTTCATCATCTGTAACCACAGCACCTATGTAGTTCTACCACCTCCTAGGTAGTAGGAGGTAGGGGGTTTCCAACCAACATCAAGGATTCAAGGTCGCTCCCACGAACATGGTACCCTTTCACGTCTTGGAAACTTGAGACAAGTGTTTTATTTGTTCATCCCCCTCAGTGCCCTCAGCTCAGCGCGGGAGTACAGTATGTTCTCGGCTACAAGGCTCTTTCTTCTACCTCTTACTTGGTGGGGATATTGCGATTGTCCTCGAGTGATGATAATGTATCTGCTGTGACTTGAATGTTCGTGTCATGTCTCGTCACTCGTCACACTGCACCAACCAATCTATAAACAGTAGGACGTCCGTTGCCGTCAGATCAGGTCTCGTTCACATGTACATACATCATGGATGTGAGAAGAGAGGTAAGGTACATGTATCCGTCCGTGAAGAGAGACGCAAGGCACATGATTGGGCCCCGAGCCACCCTGGAAGCGCCACGGGAAGGGAACTGCAGAGTGCAGGCTGGCAATATTGGCGAACCGACGGCTGAATGTCGAATTACTTCACTCGGCCCTCCACCAGTAGCATCCCATTGCGACTTGGCTCGAGCTATGGACAGGGTCGCCTGGTTGATGAAGAGAGCGACGGAGATGATCAGATTCATCACAGTCATCACAGTCTCACAGTCATCACACATAGCACATGGCATATAGCACACACTGTCACCTAGTCACCTACATACTACTCATGTACTGTACATACATGTATCTTATGCTGACACACACACACACACACACACACACACTCACACACATACACATACACATACACATACATGGGAGGTGGTATGTACATGTCGTTCTCGATATGATCAGAATCAGATATACCTCCTCCTCCCTCCTCCCTTCGAGGACCGCAACAATCCTCGAAATCGAATGCACATTCACGTGCGCCCCTTGCCGAAGCTTGGATCAACTTCATTTCTTTAAGCGCAATGGCTCGGGACCATAGGCCGACCAAGGCTCTCCTCCCGTACCTCTACCTCCTAGTGCACGACTAGTCTACTACCTCCTACTGTACTAGTGAACTAGGAGGTACAGTAACGTTATCGCGGCTCCTTCGGTTGCGGCGTCGTAACCTCGTTGACAGTGGCCTTTGTGTGTGCTGTGTGCTGTTGTTCATCATCTACAAAACTGTCATACACATGTGGGAGACACTCCACAGCTCCATCGTATCCTGTTGGTATACTACGACTGTAAGGTACCTAGCTGTGGACTTTGCATCTGCGGACATTGTTGCTGGACGACTACGATAGAGCTCCATGGTCATTTGAAACATCGCGTGCCATTACGACCAGGACAACTCATCAGGGTCCGGGACTTCAAGCACAAGCAGCGACGTCGACGTGGCCGGTACGAAAGAACGAGCAATGCCGCAATAGGACCTACGAAAGTACAACAGCATACCAACCGAACCCACCAACGACCGCCGTCACGTCGGAATCCTGCTGTTATGTCACTGGCTACCCCGAGTGCACGAGACGGCGTGCGACCAGTGTCATTCCTGCCCACTATCAAATGCTCGACATGTCACGACGAAATCGAAATAGCGGCCATGGGCGACCACGTCTGCGCCGGAAAGAGTGCCGAAGCCCCTCCTCCTCCTCCTCCCAAGAGTCGTATACCGAACTTGTTGTCCAGTGCAGTTGCATCGCGGCAATATTCTGCAAGTGAACAGCCGCTTCCTGCTCTCCCGCAAGGAAATGAAGAAGAGCAGGCTCAGACACAGAAAAGGGCTCCGGTGCTCAACAAGAAGCCCTCGCGGATAGCACTACCAAAGATCAATGCGACTGCGGCGAATCAGTCATATCTGAGCCCACAGCAGCGAAGGCTGGACACACCCTTGACGACTCCAGAAACGAGCGGCGAACGACCAAGCTTCCAACGCAGCCTGACGAGCCCTATGCCGCGACTATTCGATCCGAGACCACCCAGTCCAGAGCTGTCTGCAAATCTCGACTGCGCTTTCCCTCCATTTCTAGCGTCGGGAAGCAGCACACCCGTGAGACCGCCATCGGGTCAGGGCAGGAGAACGCCAGGGAGCGATCGAGATCAGTCTCGGTCTCGGGCAGAGGCCAGTTCGGCAAGCCGCAACGACCATTCCAAACTCACAGTGGACGATTCATACATCTACGGACCCAAAAGTCCAAGGAAGAATGGAGGAGAGAGCGTGCTACAGAAGCTCAACACACTGAAAAGTGGTCCATTCACAGCAAGACGGCAAGACAGTGCAGAGTCCAAAGACGGGGCCGCATACTCGACTGGCAGACGGCCGAGCGCTCCCGAACTCCAAAGAAAGCAGTCTTCACCTGCTTCGCACAACTCATATCCCCATCGGCCTACCACCCCTGGAGCAGGTAAAAGCCCAGCTGATGTGAGCCGTATACCGAAGAAAGTGGCGCCCTCTCGACCCACTAGAAACCCCAGTGAGGATCTCTTTTCACCAGCATTCCTCGAACAATTCAGTGCCGAGCCCGTCGAAGTGGAACAAGCTCCGGCGTCGGGATCGGCTGTGGACGGCAGCAGCACCTGCACCACACCGGAAGTCGGTGCGCAGGGAACGTCGGAATCACACATGATGGCGAGGCAGCGAAGTGAGCCAGGGCTGCGCAGTTTGCTACGCAGACCTTCATTGGCACACGCCACCTCCGCAGCATTGCCTCTTCCGCCTCGCAGTCAGAGCCGCAATGGAGCGCGAGTGGACCACCGGATGCAGGATGCGCCACCCGTCCCGAAGCCAGTATTGCAACACAGGCAGCAGCAATCCAGCCTGCACACACCATCAGAGTCGGGGTCGACCGTCTCCACTGCGCAATCGTCAGATTACAGCGACACCACATATAGCACGCGACCCAGTCCCGTGGGCAGCGTGGAAGCATTGTCCGTCCTGCTGCATGGGTTGGAGGATGAAGAACGAATGCGTCCCGCAGGACTGAATGTGCGCAATCAGCAGAAACCAGGCGAGCGGGCGGAGCTTCCCAGAGAAGCCTCACCACCTCGATATCACACTCGCCCAGCGGCTGCTCCGGCGATGACCTCCGCACAGGACCGGGGGGGCCTCTTCGCGCTTGAGTCGCCAATGGATCCTGCCCTGCTGCCGCGACTAGCGATTGCCGCCAATGAGCCTTGGGTAGCGCTGCCAGAGGTGTTGCCACTCAATACCAGTCCGGAAAGGAAGAAGACCCCTGTGGATGGCCCGAGGCTGGACAGGACGCTGAACCCACCAGCCCTGTCGTTGTCCACAGAGCCGCCTGTGCCCGAGCAGGCTCCACCCAAAAGACATCATATGCGGCGGCCGACCAACGGAAACAAAGCCACCTGTCGAGGTTGCGGCTTGATGATTGAGGGGAAATCGGTCAAGGCGGCAGATGGACGTCTCACCGGTCGATGGCATAAAGCATGCTTCGTCTGCCGCTCGTGCCAGGCGCCATTCTTGACGGCTGATTTCTATGTCATTGACAATCAGCCGTACTGCGAGCACCACTATCACGAACAGAATGGATCCCTGTGTCATGGGTGCCATCGCGGCATCGAAGGCCAGTACTTGGAAACCACGAGTGCCACGACACAAGGCATTATCGAGAAGAAATACCACCCGCGATGCTTCACGTGCTCCCAGTGTCGCATCACGTTGACGGACGACTACTTTGAAATCAGCAACCGCATCTATTGCGAGCGCCACGCCTTGGCTGCCATGAGAGTGCAAGCGCATGCGGCAGGTGTGCAAGGGATATATCCGACGGACCAGAGAAGCATCATGGCGGAACGAAGAACCACGAGGCTGATCAACCCGATCATGGCATGAGTTCTCTTTTTTTTCTTCTTCACCGCCGGGGAGAGGCGAACATTCCCTTCTCTCACGACCTCTACGACCCGGCCCATCCAACTCGACATCATTTAGCACGACAAAGTCTTGTATATATCGGGACGTGCTTGGTTTTCTTTTCTCTTTTCTTCTTCTCTTTTTTTCTTTTTCGGACTGGCGAAAAAGAAATGTTGGATGACTACCTATTTTGTGGAGTCCTCCTTCCACTTCCATGTTTTGTTGTTCATGATACCCCGCCCCTCCCTCCCCCCCTATCCGAGTACGCTTGAAAGACCATTGTACGCTGTACGCTACTGTAGTTGTACGCACGCTGTAAGCTAGAGATGTTGGAAGAAGAAGAAGAAGAAGAAGAAGGAGAAGAAGGAAGAAGAAGAAGGAAGAAGAAGAGGCCGATACGCGGTGGTGGTGGTGGTGGTGATGTAAATAATTTCCAGGTTCCCCAAAGGGGAGAAAGTTGAGAACCCTTTGGAATGAATGAAACCGAATAAACAATCAAACGAACGAACAAACAAACGAGCCTTTTCTCGATACGTGTTTCTTGTTTCTTGTTTCGTGTTTCTCGATACGTGTTTCGTGTTTCTCGATACGTGTTTCTTGTTTCGTGTTTCGTATATGTAACCGGGAACTACCTACCTACCTACATGTACCTATCCTGAGAAGTTATATAGAACTAAGGTACTATATACATACAGGTACATACCTGTCAGGTACTGTATGTACTGTATAGATGGATGTACTGCAGGTATATCTAGATGTAGGTATAGACTCCGCTCCTATAGGTAAGGTACCTACCTACCTTAGGTATACAATCAAATCGAATCAAATCAAATCGAATCGAATCAAATCAAATCGAGTCGAATCGAATCGAGGCACTTTGAAACGCATTTGGATCTGGCATTAGGTAGGAAGTAGGAAGTAGTAAGTAGTAGGGACGGGAAGAAGAAGGTAAGGAAGAAGGAAGGAAGCTCTAAAGGAAGGAAGAAAGAAGAAGCTCGCTCCTTCTTTCTTTCTTTCTTTCTTTTCGGGTCTTTCTCTTTCTTTTCGGGTCTTTCTGTATACCTCCTACCTACCTACCTACTTACCTACTATATATACTGAACCGGTGTACGATATAGACGGATTGTACTATATAGAACTGTAGTAACTACTGTAACTAGTAGTAGTAGTAGTAGTAGTAGTAGTAGTAGTAGTAGTAGTAGTAGTAGTAGTAGTAGTAGTAGTAGTAGTAGGTGACTTTCCTACCTCAGGTACCTTCCTCCCTCCTCCCTCCCTCCCTCTCTCGATCTGTCTGTCTTTATTCAATCTCATTGTATAGAAAACATACATAGGTATCCTTACCCTTTCGGAAACTTTGAACTCCTCATCCCATTTCCCGCATCCCTGGAGTCCAGGGGCCTTTCTCTTCCCTCTCTCCTCCCTAGGAGGTAGAGTCCCTACTGATTCTCGTGAAAAGGAAAAAGAAAAAAAAAGTAATTTTTTCCATCAGATTGTCTTGGGATCACGCGCGTCTGCATGCTCGAACTACTACTTAGTACTTACCTAACTTCTGCAGGCCAGGAGGTACATGTAATGATTCATGAATGATGATGATTTCAGACATAAAGAAGACGACCAAAAAGACGGTAGCGGTTGTCGTATTATTATTAGAACCTGGTATACCTCCTAGTGTTGAATGTTGTTGTGGCTGCAGTATATCCATCAAGCTTACTAGGTAGCAGGTACTTAGTCTGTTCCAGACCCAATCGCCGGGTTCACTGACACCATTTTGGCAATTTCTCGAAGAAGGTATGGAAGCACCTAGCCACGGCGCTACAGCAACATCAGCAGCTCTAGTGTCTCGGGACGCTTTTGATGTGGTGCTGTCACTGCTGTGAATGGACCGGATATCAGATGATGAAAGAGAGAACAGAATTCACTCTCTCGTAGGTATGGACTGACTCCCAGTGTGATGAATGGCGACTTTCCATCTCCAATTATCCGGCCCAGTCGGGCCATGTCGGCGGAGAATGTCCGCTTTTGTAAGACGTCGACAAGCCCCTGGAGGTCGTACAATGCTGGTCTTGAACCAGGCCGCGCGCGGGTGTGTCCCCTCCTTTGCAGCAGAATCAGATCTGGAAGGGAGCGACTGGGACAGTGGGACGTTTCCTGTCTGGTAGTGCGGCAGCGGCAGCGGCAGCGGCGGCGGCGGCGGCGGCGGCAGCGGGCATCTCGTATCGCGGATGCAACGAGCCGCTTGCGGAGGAGGAGGAGGAGGATGAGGAAGAGGAAACTGGACAGCCAGCCTCTACCGACCTCACCTCCCGTGTATACGTTACCTCCTACCTCGAAATAGGGACGGACGTGTATATTGTGCTTTCTATGTGAGAAACATTGGAAGTTGTGGAGCGGAAGATGCAGCCCGCCACGATCCGCGTCCACGGCGCGGTGTCGTGCAGGTGAGACTTGGGATGCATACCTCTGTATGACTGTAATGTCTGTAACTCTGTCACCCCGTACCGCCGCAGGGGAATTCGACTCGTCAGACAGGCCGGATGCTGGCACACAGAGTAGGAAGTACCTGGTCGGAGGTAGGAGGTAATGTAGTCTGGCAGACCGACGATATGGAAGTCCAAGTGTATGTAGGTACAGACAGACCTGTAGGGGGGAGAGGGGGAGAGGGGGAGAGGAGGAGGACTCGTGCCTGTCGCACAGCGTAGGCGAGGGCAAGTAGTTCTTACCGCATTGGCGACCGTCATGTCTCGATGTGCTGTGCTGCGAGTCTGCGTCTGTGCGGCCATTGTTGCAGGCGCACCACCCAATATTGACCACCCACCCCATTGACTCCCCATTATTGGCGAGAAGCACTTGCTACTGCTGCTGCTGCTGCTGCTGCGTCTCTGCTTTTCATCATCATCATCGTCGTCGTCGCTGTCGTCGTCGTCGTCCTCCTCCTCCTCCCTCTCCGCCTCCGCCTCCGCCTCCACCTCCGCCCCCGCCCCTTTGGCTCTCCTCTGCTCTACCACCACCACCACCACCCTCCTCTCCACCGCCTCCTCTCGTCGTGCTTGTTGGTCGTGTGAAGCGCGTCGCGTGTCGATTCACAGGCACCTCCCGCAATCCTCAATCCTCCATACTAAACTCGCTCGCCACCCGCTCTATTCAATCCGCCGGCCTGCACCTCTTCCCGTCGGCAGTCTAATACGACAGCACTCGTGCTGATTGGCCCTGTCGGACTGGGATAGAACTAGACAGCGTAGCCGGAAGGCTGTTGATCGTGCTCCCTGCATCGCGAAAGTCATTTCATCGTCGGCTAGTACAAATCAAATTACCTGCAGCTCGACCGGCAATCCTCTACCAAAAGCGACTTCACCTGTGCGCGCTTCTCCTGTACGCTGTCTGCCTGCCAGAACGCACGCGGCACTGCTGCACCATCCACCATCACCACCACCACCACCACCGCCACCCTCGCCGCCGCCAGCACCACCGCCCTCCGCTCGGCCTGAGCACAACCGTGCCACCACGACGACGCTGCTGCACTCGCTCCCTGCCGGTCGCTGCACCTCCTTCCGATCGACCTGCGACCACTTCCGACCCGGCTACGCTGTCTCCGTAAAAGAAGCGGACAGCGAACCGACCCATTGCGCGCCGCCATTCACTGCCATTGTCAACGCTACCTGCTGGAGAGCTCGCACACTACTGCGCCTGCAGGTCCCCGTAAAGGTGAGTGTCCATATCTCCGCTGCCCTCGACGATGAGATTGCTGCACTCCTCGCCGCCGAGTATTGCCCAGCGCCTATCGCATGAACGTCGGCTCCTCTATCTCCATACCACGCACGCTGCTCTTGCTTCTGTCCCGACATCGCAACAACGAGCACGAGCCGGGAGAAAACAGCTGTCCGCGGCTGTCACATTGCGACGGCAAACAACGTATTCGTGCTACCACCATACCACGCGTTCGTGGACATAGCGAGCAACCTCAGCTGACTAACATACTCTCTTCAGGCGCACTTCTCCGTGACGCATCTCTGCACACTGTCTGCGCTCTCGCCTCTCCGGACGGCTACCACTTGCGCCACACCGCCGAAGCCGTATACATCATAGCGCAACGGTGTTGCGCAGTCCACCGCCAGGATGGGTTGCGGACAGAGCTCAGAGTTCAAGGAGGGCAAGCAACGAAATGAGGAAATTGAGAACCAGCTGAAGCGGGACAAGATGAACCTACGGAACGAGATCAAGATGCTGCTCCTCGGTGCTGGTGAATCGGGGAAATCGACCATCCTCAAGCAGATGAAGCTCATACACGAGGGCGGCTACTCAAGAGACGAACGAGAAAGCTTCCGGGAGATCATCTTTTCCAACACGGTGCAAAGCATGCGTGTGATACTGGAAGCCATGGAAAGCTTGGAGCTACCGCTGGACGATCAACGAGCCGAATATCATGTACAGACCATCTTCATGCAACCCGCGCAAATCGAAGGTGATGTGCTTCCTCCGGAAGTCGGCCATGCCATCAAGACTCTGTGGGCTGATGCGGGTGTACAATCGGCCTTTCAGCGGAGTCGAGAGTACCAGCTGAATGACTCTGCAAAGTACTATTTTGACTCGATCGACACCATTGCGTCTCCGACATACATACCCTCAGATCAGGACGTGTTGCGCTCGCGTGTCAAGACGACGGGTATCACGGAAACGACCTTCATCATCGGCGACCTGACATATCGCATGTTCGATGTCGGAGGGCAGAGATCGGAGCGAAAGAAGTGGATACATTGCTTCGAGAACGTGACGACGATTCTCTTTCTGGTGGCAATATCAGAATACGACCAGCTCCTGTTCGAGGACGAGACCGTGAACCGCATGCAGGAAGCGCTGACGCTCTTTGACTCCATCTGCAACAGCAGGTGGTTCACAAAAACCAGTATCATCCTGTTCCTGAACAAGATTGATCGTTTCAAGGAGAAGCTACCCGTATCACCCATGAAGAACTACTTTCCCGACTACGAGGGCGGGCAAGACTACGGGGCAGCATGTGATTACATTCTCAACAGATTCGTCTCGTGAGTTGCGCGCGCTAGAACTCACCAGGTCGTCTATGGCCAATGCTAACATCTTCTAGGCTCAACCAACATCCCACCAAGCAAATCTACACCCATTTCACCTGCGCGACAGACACCATGCAGATAAAATTTGTCATGGCCGCAGTGAACGACATCATCATTCAGGAGAATTTGCGCATGTGCGGACTGATATAGTCAGCCGTTCCGTGGTGTACATTCGTAGCCTGGAGTCGTCGTCATTGGCGTTATTGCAGCGATACGGAATGCGTCTTCTGCAACAGTATACGCATCCCACGCTTCGAGGTGGCGCTTTGTTTGTATCAATGCCCTACTACGGACATGGCAAAAGCGCAACTTCCCATGGATACCGCTGGACCGGGAGGCATTTTTGAGATTACCAATGGGATGGCCGTGGATCACGCGGTATGACACGATAGCAACACACACCCACACCACAACCTGGCCGGACCGTATCCTGCATACCACCACCACCACCACCAACAACAACAACAATATAATTATCATCACCACCACTAAATACGACTGTCGATGTCAGTCATAGTAGTTTTCTCATTGACATATCAAACTGCGACCCGAAGGAGATTCTGGAAGTGCCCGTCAGGTCCGCTGATCTGATTGAGAGGACACTGTGACGGGAAAGGGAGCGCCATGTATTGCTTCGTGTGGCCGATCAGCGTGTGTTCGAGATTAGACCCCCTGAGCGTGTTTTTCTTCCTTTTTATGTATTGAAGGCGGGTGGTGACGAGTAAGAAGTAGCTTCAATCTATCAACCAAAGTTTCCTCGTGGTTGGGTGTCTCTGTTTGGTATGCTAGTAAGTAGTACTGTCTTTTCATTCTCGATGGAAGCCGTATCCTATCTACCTCCTTCCTCCTTGCTAGCACCCGCCGCCGACTTTGATTTTGCAAGCTCAGGTCAGGTAGGTAGGTACTTTTCAAGAGACAAAGATGATATTATCTATCTACTCTACTAGATCTCCGATCCTCCGTTCGACTGGCCCAAGGTCTGTGTAGTAAGAAGGAATAGGGGGGGAGAGGAGAAAGTCTAGGAAGAAAGAAGAAGAAGAAGAAGAAGAAAAAGATAGAGAGATGTCTAGGAAAATAGACATAGAGATGGAATATACGTATATCTCTATCTCTCTCTGTATCTCTATATCTCTATATCTATCATCTATCAATATCATCCATCACTATCATCCATCATCCATCATCCATCATCCATCATCCATCTATCATCCATCATCCATCATCCATCATCATCCATCATCCATCATCATCATCCATCAAGCAAGCAAGCAAGCAAGCAAGCCTGTCACCCACCACTACCTATATAGGAAAAAAACCCCCCTTGAATTTTTGAATTCTTTGATTTGACGAACGTTGGAAATTTGGAAATGTTGGAAATTTGGAAACTTTGCAATTTTGAAATTTTGAAATTAATTTGGATAATAGATAGGTAGATAGATAGATAGATAGGTAGATAGATAGAGGTAAGTACAATACATTCCCTTCTAGACCTAGCCTAGTAGGTAGGTAGGCAAAGAAGGAAATGTAGGTATGTATATATGTACATTATTCATCTATTATTGAACGGACTTTGGGGTCTCGTGAGTCGTTGGTTGAAATATGTAAGTAATAGCAGCCAGCCCTCGACCAATCGTGTATACTAACTACTACATACATACGACAAGTGAAAGTGAGCCAGTCCTCGTCTTGACAGGACATGGAAAGCACATAACGTGGAGAGAGAGAGAGAGAGAGAGAGATCCTTTCGCATACCAAAAATACAGGTATTTCATGCCATTTGCTGTTATGCTAAAGCTCAGCTACTGTCCAGTAGCTATATCCTTCCCATATCCCCATCGCCACCTGCCTGCTCTTCACGTGGCATGATGTCGAAAGAATCGAACAACTAGTCGTTGCAAGCCACCCGTGGCGCCATCTAAAAACCTTCCACAGGCAAGGACGCAGGGAGACAAGCAAGCATCGAAGCAAAAGCGCCATCCGTTCCATCCCCTTGCAAAACGAGTGTGTGTGTTTGTGTGTTTGTGTGTATATGTGTGTGTGAGGATGATCTCGAGTATCGTAATCGGTCGTTAGGAGCATACTCATATGCTCACCCAGTAATGTTTGGTTGATATGCACAAGGCAGTCTCTCAGCCACGCAAGCGCACAGCGAAGCGTGCTGGAGATCTGCACCGGATAATTCGATCGTTCCTCCTCTCCAAATGTCCCTCTACATAGCCAATCCAACAGTCATGTAAGCATAAACTCCGTCGCATCCAATAGTCAGTGGCAGCACTGACCATCATTCGTACTCAAGCAAAGTGGCTCTTGCGCTTCTCCGCAGCGTTGAGGACACCAAACATCGTCTTCTTACGATTGCCGCCATCGACTGGCGTGGCCGGAGTGGGAGGTTGCTTGAACGCGCCGGCATCTTCACCCTCGCTGCTCGAGGCGGAACTCAACCCGAAGTAGCCGTCTGACGAGTGCTGGCTACCACGTTTCTGTTGCATCTCGGAGCCGATCGGAGACATCTTTCTGCTACCACGAGAGCCATCGTCGGTCTGGTCGAAGTCAAAGTCAGACTCGCTGACTGGGCTTCCTCCAGATGATCGTGACACCGCACGACGCTCGTGTCCCGCCTTCATCAAGCTATCCAGAGCGCGACGACGCTGACGAGTCGCAAAATTCTTGCTTCCTTCGTGCTTGCTGGTGGGAGCAGCCGCCAACTCTTCAATGGCAGGTGGGCCGCGTGGCTGCCGAATGGGGTGCTCGCCCGCGCGTGCAGCACCAGGACCAAATGTGCCAGTCATCGGCGTTGGCGGGAAAGCACTGCGCTGAGAGCCGAAGGTTGCGGCACTGGCAGTCTTGGGACCATCAGCCACGTTGCCAGATGCAGAAATTGCCAAAGAAGAAGCCTTCTTATGACCGCGTCGGAAAGCTGTCGCCGACGGCGGTGGTAGGGGCTCGACATGGTCCAGGATCGAGGGTGGCGACGGTGCCTTCTTGGGAGGCGTGAAGGACCGACCATTGGCGGGCGACGAGCGCTCGGTGGTCGGTGGAGTGGCATGGAAGCCTTGCATGGGGGACTCGTACCGTGCGTGAGAGAGCTGGTGGTTGTTCTGGGCCTGCTGGATGGGAGACGCCATCTGTTGAGCTTGCTGAGCTTGTGTCTGAGCTTGCTGTTGTACAGACTGGTCGACCACATATGAGTAGCCTTGAATGGCTGGGTTGTAAACGAGGTAGACGCCCGGTTGACCGGGTACCTCGATGGGAGACTGCATCTGTTGCTGCTGCTGCTGCATCTGTTGCTGAAGCTGCTGAAGCTGCTGTTGTTGTTGCTGTTGCTGAGCGTAGTAGGCTTGCTGCTGCTGCTGCTGAGGAGTCATGTGAGCCTGGTGGAAAGCACCCACGCCGTTCAAGGACATGCCCTGAGTGGCAGCCGTGATGTTGGCAAGTTGCTGCTGCAACTGCTGCTGGCGCTGAGCCAGGTACAGGCTGTGCATCTGCATCTGTTGGAGGACGTCGGGGTCGACGTCTTCCTGCTCGTACATGGTGGGTGGAGCCAAAACTTGCTCCGGGAGAGAATACATCTGACGACCAGCAGTCTTGGCGTACTGAGACGACGCGTCAAAGCTGGCTGCAGAAGCAGTCACTGGCATTTGCTGGCCATATCCATTGTAGCTCTGGTCCGCCCACTGAGCAGAGTTGGCGCCCGACATGGAATGCTGAGTCTGATGATAAGGAGCGGAAGCTGGGACGGCGTGGGTCTTGGGTTGAGTGCGAAGACCTGCGAGCAGGTGAGAACGGCTGGTGCGTGGAGTTGGACTATCGATCGAGTTCTCACTGATGGGGGCAACCCTGGGCGGGAGTGCTACGCTCAACCGCTTGGTGTTCTGGCGCTGGCCCCGAGCACCACTGAAGCCGGAACCGGGAAGGCCAAGACCGCTGGCAGGGAAGCCGTTGTTGGTGTTGTTGTTATTGTAAGTCATTTGAGCAATGCCGCCTGTGCCAATGCTCATTGTGCAGATGGGAAAAGTCCAGTAGTGCGTGCGTAGAAAGTCGTTAAAGGCCGTTGGTGTGTGGGTGGGTGGGTGAGTGTGGGTGGGTGTGTGGATGGTAGAGCTGTGGGTCGTCGATGATGAAAGGTGTCGCGAACCGAGCAAAAACGCTTTTGATGGCAGATGATTAGACAATTGCTGGAAGGTTTGCCGTCGTGCCGTCGGAGTCCCAAGATTAGGTCGCTCTGTATCAAAGGCCACGGGGTCGTTGTGCGGTGCAAATTATGAGATTACAAAGAAATAGCGTTCTTTCGAGATGCCAGTGCCAGCTGCCGCGACAATGCAGAGTCTTTGTCGTAGATTGCCGCCGAAAGATGTGAAGTGAGTCCGAGACGTTCTTTGTCGTCTTGTGCTGACGTCGATGGTCGTCGGGTCGGGATGTAAGTTTGGTTGATGAAGCAGCGCAGAAAGGCAGAAGCTCGCGTCGTGGAGTGGTATACCGAGGGTGGGACGACCTGTGTAGGCGGTGACAAGTGGCAGGCGTGATCGTCACCAGGGCGAAATGGGCACGTACGTGCGGTGCGGTGCGAAGGCGCGTGCGTGCGTGCGTGCGTGGGTTGGTGGGTTGGTGGGTGCGGCGACGGACTGGATGGATGGAGATTAGGGGCGGACAGCGACGAACGCGCTCTGCTGAATTGTCGTCTGCGGCCGGCGAGGTCGAAAGCAATAACGGTAGATGCGAGCGAAAGATGCAAGTGCTAAGCGGTCAAGGAAGGAGTGATGATGAGAGGGAGGATGATGATGGTGAGGAGGATGATGAGGAGGAGGAGGAGGCGGATGAGGAGGAGGAAGAGGCGGAGGAGGAGTAAGTAAAGGTAGCAGTGAGGCTGAGATGGGCAAGTGTGTGAGGGAAAGCGGCAGACTCAGTCGAGTGGAGGTAGAGTCGGCGGCGAGTGCAAAAGACAAAGGAGAGACAGTGCTTGCCGGCTCGTGATTGGCCGACGGGCCATGGCAGTGTGGGAAATCTAGCCCCCAAGGGCCAAGGCCCGCCCCACGCCTGCAGACAGCAGCACCAATCACCGAAGCCGCCCTCGCTTCCCTGACTTCCCTCGTTCCCTTTTCCCTCCCGTGAGTCCCGTCTAGCTCCTCTGAGTCCTCTCCCATCTGCCATCCGCCATCCGCCATCTGCCATCTGCCATCTGCTGGTGCGTGCGGTGCGTGCTCGACCACTCCGGCTCGCGCACTCGCCGGACTGTGCGCTGATGCCACCACCACCACCAACACCACCACCACCATCACCATCACCTCTTGGGCTCCATTTACTCTCCGAAGAGGAAACGCCAAATGCAACAATGCCCGCCAGAGCCATGGAAGGGATGCGAAAGAGCCGCAGAAGCCCTCTGTGGAGGGCGATGTGAGACCGTTGCTCGGTGTTTCAGTGTTTCAGTGTCTGGTGCATGGCATGGCATGGCATGGCCAGGGTGCGTTGATCTACACAATAATAGAGAGCGCGGCGAGTCGCTTGCCCAACCTCCCAGGTCTCAGTGTTCTAGATGGTAGGAGGTACTGTACATGTACCTACGCACAAACATGGCCGCCCTCTACCCAGTTCCGATGGTGCAGGCTAGGCTGCAGACAGCGGCCACGCCATATACGCAGGTCCTGTATTCTAGCTGCTGTGAGATTGCCACTTGCTTTTTTTTCTCTCTCTGACAGCTAGGAGGTACCTCCTACCAATACCCGCCTGCGGTACCACACCCTCCCATACAACTTTCGAGAGCTCTCACTGTCGTACAATTACGTCTTTCTCACGCCAAGCATGTACTGTAGGGCCATACCTCCTACCTGTTGCTATCATCTTCGCAAACCGAGCAGGCAAATGATTCCCTTGTTGACGCTCCAGCAAGGCTTCTAGCTCCAGCCTCCAGTTAATCCATGCAGGACCTCTGACGCAAGACGCAATATTCTGTCCATTGCACTTTTCCGATTGGCTTTTTCAGCTTATGTACATGCCAGCTACTGTATCTCCCAGCACACGTCAACGATCAACGTGACATGAACCGACTTGATCAGAACTTTCGAGTCTTTTCGTGTATGCACACGCCACCAAGGTACCTTATGTATGTACATACACCAGTCAAACCAAGGTAGTCAATCAAAGCATTTCCAGCCCACTTTTTGCCTTGTCTCTTTACTTTTATGAAAAAAGAAAGAGAAAACAAGAAAAAAAGAACGTGGTAGCCGATTTGCTACGAGAGCGGTGTGATAGAATCCATCCATCCATCCATCCATCCATCCATAGGAGGTAGGGCAACCTCAAAGACCGGTCAACCGGGCGGCTGGCTTGCTTATACCTTATATACATAGGTACCGAGTGGTAGTGTGTGGTGTGTGGTGTGTGGTTCGTCGAGTGATGGCCGTCAGGACTCAGCAGTACCTCCTACCTCCTACTGTAGTAGAAGGTACAGGGTCAGGTACCTTTATGTAGGTACCTTGGGGTCTGTCTACAGGAGCGCTCAAAAAGTCGGTACAGCCAGTCGGAGCCGGTGATATACATACATACATGTACCTACCTTACCTAGGTACATCATTACTTAGTAATCCGCGGTAAGTACATTAGCGGGAGGCGGGGTTCTATATGACAGTGTATATACCGTATTGACACGTAGCATTACAGTTGCTATTATAATCAGTAATACCGCAGATCGTAACCGTTATTATATAACGACGCAACCGTATAGATTACATAACACATGTTGCAGTAGAAGCGTGTCGTTCAATACATATGTAATTATACCTATATGAATAATATTAACGACCGGATTGTGTAGATAACTATAAACCGAAAACAAATATATCTATATAAATACACGAACCTATCGAAGTACCCGTATAACCAGTTACAATATGTATCCCCCTTTCGTCGTATACATTATACAGCGGTGCTAAGAGCGATTACGTGTAATTTCCGGCGCGCGTAGAAGGTTTCATCCGTATTAGAGCTGAAAGCGTATAACTATACTCAACCGTATAAAAGCCGTGTTTTCTTATATATATACATATTGCGCGAAACCTATATGTAGTAGTATACGTACGGCTGGTATATACGGAATATAAAAGAGATATAGAAGTATACGAATAATTATGTACCGAAGCTTATACGTTAACGTTATGTAATGTATATCCAAATCCTATATATATACACCTACTCAATCCGGTATATATCTATATATAGTCGTCGTAACTACTCTAGCGCAGATGCGTATATACCTAGACTCGCGTCTATATCGTTAGGTACCGGGGGTCTAGTATTGCTTCGTATTCGTGTCCGTAGTCCGATCGTTGCCTAGCTAACGAGTCGCTATAGACGACCTAGACCAAGAGGGAAGGAGAACATATATACATATATATATATATATAGTTGCTACGATATAAGATGTGTCTGCACTTGCGATGTGTCTATTATATGTACCTTTGTACCTATTTAGTTAGCAAACTAGAATACTTATATATAGGTACGTATACGTACACACCTCGGGGTTATAATAAGAACGATAAGCTCTAGTCGATATAGAGCAAAACTTGGCTAGGTACGGCTCTCTCTATCTTTGCTAAGAGCGAGAACTTAGTACGACGTACGGCGATAGGCACTATCTACTACTTCTTTCCTCTAAGAGCCGGAAGGCCGATAAGCTTAGTTCGGTCGCCTGTCTCAAACATGTAGAGGCTAGTAACGTAGTCGACACTAGTATTGGTATACGGACGAATCAAGAGGAAGCAATACGTCTTGTTGGTGCCTATATCAAGAGTAAGAATTTGTTCAATACGCGCCGGCGCTATAGACATGCTAGCTGTTTGGGATTGAGCCTAGACGTCGTTAAAGTACATAAAGTCTCTACGATGAACTGTAGCGCGACGCTCGTTAGACCTAAACCAAACAATCAGTTAGGTATATATACTCGAGCTATATTATATTAGGACCTCGAATCACTTACGTATCGTTAAAGGAGAGGTTCTTCTACTACTAGAACTAGACTTAGCTAAAGACTGTAATATTCGGACGGTCGTATTCTCTTAAGAAGACAGCTAATAAGTTAGAAACCAAGGATAGATCGGCTTCTCTGCCGTACGCTAGTAGGCTCAACTTCGTACGGGCGAATTTGATACCTAGTTTAGTACGGGCTTTGACATTCTAATAGAGACTATCGCCTACGAGAGCAGTAGTATATTCTTCAACTTCTGCTGTATTGTCTTTACCTTCTCCGTCGCTAAGCACCGCGCGCTGGACGATAGAACGTTCAGACAACGGCAATAATATGTCGAATAGCCCTAGGCACTTCTGGTTAATACGTTGGAGTTGGTTGATTAGCGGTTGTTCGGTCTCTAATATACTACCTATCAAGAGAAACCGTATTGTTATCTCGAAATTGATACGCTAGAGGAGGTCTCGTTCTAGATTGCGATAATTGGTCTTATATATTATATCTTTGAAGATACGGTACATACTTTCACTAGTAAGTGTTGATAGAACTACAGAACTTAGGCATGTTAGGTAACCTATATTAGCTGACCTATATACGTAAGCATATCAGATACCCTAGGCATGCTAGGCACATTAGGTATATTATATAACTTAGGTATGTTAGGTGTCTGACCTAGAGTATGTTAGTATATATAACTTAAGTAACTTCCAAACTACGTAATATATGACTTATAAGATCTGTTTGATACAAACAGACACATATATGAGTTAGTATACATATATATATATCTACTAGACAGACACTCAATCAAAAAACCATGCAACTTATTCATTTACTTCAATAGGTTATAAGCCCGGGTATTCCGCAGGTTTCTATATTATATATATTACTAGAAGAAACAACCTTCCTAATTCGGTCTACGCGTATATTCTATACTAGTATTAGAAAAACGTATAGCCTTAGGCTACAAGAACTGCATTAGAAGCTTCTAAGATATAACTTACAATTATAGTTAAGAACCGAACTAATCAAACTATACTAGAAGCTTCTATAATATAACTTACAATTACGGAAGAAAAACCGAACCAATCAAACAATACGACGTGTTATTCGACAGTTACGAGCAAACCAATCGTACAACGCGAACGTGTTATACGATAGTCACGTACGACAGTTACGTACACCCTACTATAGAACTTCGAGCTACACGAATTTCTAACCTACACTACTATACTAATATACTATATTACAAAATACCTACCAAATCATTACAAACACGTCTATACTATCGATAATACGTCTACACCGATATATAGCGCACAACCGTATATAGCAAATATACAGAAACAGACCGATATGTAGTAAACAGCGGAAACCGACCGATTTACGATACCTAACCAAGAAAAATGGAGTTACGTAGTAATACGAATCACGGATACCTAAATCAATCGGATATAAGCGAGAGACAATAGCGACGACGACGATAACAATCTATATCTACGTAAAAGAGATAATCGATACTAACACTCGAATAGTATATACTCCTATTACGACTACGCCTATTACGATTATCAACTACCTCCTTGTATACTTCACTATCGACGCTCTATTACTATTACTATATCTGACAACATACGATCGCTACTACTTACTCGCCTTGATAGCCTACTATAGTAGACACTCTGGCGCTCGCGTATTGTTAACAAAATCATCCTTAGTAGCTACGGCATCACTGTCTCGACCGGCAAATTTACCCCTACTCGACGACCAGAAATCATTACTCTAGCTACCGACACTACTCTAGTAGTAACGCTACCCGGCGAGAGTAATGAATCTTACGAACAACGACTCGAGAGCTAGAACGAGAAGCAGCTCGGTGCCTACGCGCTAGTAAAAGAATACTGTAGACTAATCGCTCGATTACTTCTCGAAACAGCCGAAGCAATTTACGAACCTATCCTTACCGCTATCGACATACGACTACGACCAGAATTTGAGATTGCCGGCTTAGGCCGCTACTAAGAACTGTACTACAGCTTCATAATACTCTTACTCGCTAGTTGTACTAATATCTCCGACTATAGCGCAAAGTTCACCGAACTTTACGATAGAATGGTCGCAATTTACGATCGACTAGTACTACCCGAATCGTACCTAGTACAAGCTTACCTTAGCGGATTGAGTAACGCGTTCAAAGAATTCATTACGGCCTTCAACCTATAGTACTTACTAGTTCCGACAGTTACTAATAGCGTTACTTAGGCAGTAGTTAGCCTAGCCGTTGCTCGAAGAAAAGTGGAAGAATACGCTAGCCGACTCTAGAGCGATAGTAATATAATGCTCTACAACCAATAACAGCGACGAACCTTCGATTACCCTGTCTGCAAACACTGCAGTAAGCGACACAAGGGTATATACTAGACGGTCGATACTAGCAAAGCGCCTTAGG
This sequence comes from Sphaerulina populicola P02.02b, assembly GCA_000291705.1. Taxonomy (NCBI): domain Eukaryota; kingdom Fungi; phylum Ascomycota; class Dothideomycetes; order Mycosphaerellales; family Mycosphaerellaceae; genus Sphaerulina; species Sphaerulina populicola. The sequence continues at coordinate 96,615 of JH792496.1, forward strand.
GGTAGGTCGATCGAAACAATAACACTACCTCTACCTCCGACAAGAAGCGAAAAACCACCGATAACGCCGTATTTGGCGATAAGGCAGCTACTACAAAAACCGAAGAAAGTCACAACGTACTGCTAATAGGTAAAGCTATATACTTTACTGCCTACGACACTACTCGCGAATATATAGCCATTCACCGAGGTATTAACCTCTATAATTGCTTCATTCTTGATAGTAGAGCAACCGGATCACTTATCGGCCGCAAAGACCTATTTATCGGCGGAACCTACGACACTATCGATTCCGTAGAGTCAAATAGCATTAGTAGCGCAAAGCTTAGACTAGTAGGTTAGGGCACGTTACGAATCCGATACCGAAATAGCCGATAGATCCAGATACCTAACATACAATATTTACCAAGCGTAGGCGTTAACCTACTATTACTTAACGCTATGTGGCTATACATCCAGAGTATCTCGAAAACTAGTAACGGTCTTACCTTTATATAAGGAGGTAACGAGTTCACTACGACAATCACCGGTAGACTACTAATACTAGATATACACCAAGAATGACTATCTCAACTACTAGTCACCGGATTCTACGGGGCCGCTTACTCTATAGACAAGTTACTCCGGTTGTAGTACGAGCGAATAGTATACCTTAGCGAACGCGGCCTAATCAAGCTCCGAACTATAGCTACCGGAATAGAGACAACACGCGACGATAGTTACTATATATATGAAAGTTGCGTTCTCGGTCGATAGTTATTAAAACCATATAACTATTACCTTCCCCGCGGACGTTACAAGATAGACGTTATTCATACCGACGTAGTATATGCGCCAATTGAGTCATTCGATAGCTGCAAATACTTTGTTAGTATTATTGATGACTAGAGTCAATAGGGAGTTACCAAACCGATTCAACGACGTTCCGACGCGCTAGTCGCTATTCAAGAATTTATTACTACAAACAGCACCCCTAAATGCTTTACTACCCTTCTTATCCAAGACAGGGGGGGTAAGAACATAAGCGATAGTTACGTTCGATGGCTACGAAATAGGGGAATTACACTATACCTGTCTAGTACTAAACAGCACTAGCAGAACGGTGTCGCCGAAGCATACAATAAAGTAATAGAATAGAAGACACAATCCACTATAATCAATTCACCCCTCGACCTACGGTACTAGTCCTTAGTAATCGAATACGGAATTACGTACCTACGGAACAGATCACTATATCGCAGATTGACAGTCACTCTATACGAAGCCTAGTTAGGCAGCAAACTATACCTCTTAAACGTACGGATCATCGGCTCTAAGGCTTACGTCTATCGATTAACTGCCGATATGAACAAGTTAATTAGTACTAAGGCTAGAATCGAATAGTTACTAGGGTTCAAAGGTAACGGGCACTATCTCGTTACCTCCGAAAACCCTAGACGCCTACAATAGCGTTTCGACGTAGACTTCGATGAACTATACCCTAACTGTACTAGTATTACTGCGAGCGATAGTAACGACGCAGATAATATGACTATAGAACTAGGGGGAGACAAAGAAACAGCTTAGTAGCTAGTTACTTCTTCCGCTAACACCCCGGCCAAATCCGGGGGGTTACTAGAAAAAGCGGGTCTATCCTCAAAACGACCAACAATAGGTTACCTATTATTACTCAAAAGAACGCGTACTACAACGAGCGACAGTTACTATAGCTACGAGTTACTATAGATAGGCTACGAGTCTACGAACTACGAGTTACGAGACCACGAGTCACTGCAGCTAGGCTACGAGCAATTACTACTATCTATACCTCCGGGCTACGTATCAAACACGCGGCCCAAAACAATCGGCATTAACGCGCCTATAGCCGAACTTATCTAAGAAGGCAAACGATAGCGCAAACCGAGGTATCTCTATTAGCAAAACGACGCCCCCGATACCTAGTTCAACCTATTACTCCTTACGCTTATAAGCTATTCACTAGCCTCAGAACTATACGAACCAACGTTATACGATAACGCCAAACACCGAAGCGGTAGATAGAGTAACTAGAAGCCCGTACTAGACGATAAATACTAATCACTATAGCGCAATGCCGTATAGCGAGTAATCAAACGTTTAGAGGCCAATAGCAAAATCCTTAAGGGCAGATAGGTATTCAAAATCAAACGAATTGGAGACAAAGTAAAGTATAAGTGTCGCTAGGTAGTAAAGGGGTTTATACAAGATAGTAACTATCTCGAAACCTACGCGTTAGTAGTAAAGCCTATAAGCTACAAAGCACTCTTCGCTATCGTAGCTACTAGAGACTACGAGATTGAGCAGATGGATGTAAAGACAGCATTCCTTTACGGTACCCTCGATAGTAAAGATCCTATATATATAGAATAGCCGGAGGGATTCACCGATAGAACCAACAACGTGTACTTACTACTTAAAGCACTTTACGGACTTCGATAGTTACCTCGCATATAGTACGCCACATTAACTACGTACCTCGAAGCGGTAGGATTTACGATACTAGACGCCGATATAAGCGTCTTCGTAAAGGGCGAGACATTCATCGCAGTCTACGTAGATGACTTACTTATCGTTAGGCTATATATTACCGAGATCAACAGAGTAAAGAAGCACCTTAGCGACCGATTCGAGATAAGTAACTTAGGGCTATACTATTACTATCTAGGTATAACCATTAGAAGAAACCGAGCTATACGTACTATTCACCTAAGCCAAAGTAACTATATCGAACAGTTCTTGAAGAAACACGACGTATAGAACAACGTAAAGGTCAAAGCAATTCCTCTCGATCCGAGCCGCAAACTAATACCTATACCGAACGGCTATCAAGCCGCAGACGCGTTCCGTACTAAATACTAGAGCGCAGTTGGTTCACTTATGTACGCGATGCTAGGCATACGACCAGACATTGCCTACGCAGTGTTAGTAGTAAGTCGATTCGCTAGTAACCCTACGAACGAATACTACGTAGCAGTAATAGACATTTTTCGGTACCTCCGCGGCACTATTCATTACGAGCTCAGCTTTACTAGCGAACTTACTAACCTTTACGGCTACACTGATTCCGACTAGGCCGGTAACACCGATACGAGACGATCAACCGCCGGTTACACGTTCAACCTAGGCAGCGGCGCTATTACGTAGAGCTCGAAGCGATAGCCTACGGTAGTACTGTCTACCTACGAAGCCGAATTGATAGGCTAGACCCAAGTATGTAAAGAGGCGATTTGGTTAAGACGGCTATTAGAACAATTAGGTAAAGGGCAGGCATAGGCGACAGTGATCTTCGGTAACAACGCTAGGGCTATCGCACTCGCGAAGAACCTACAAGCGTATCACTCGCGGACAAAACACATCGCTATTCAAGAGCGCTAGCAGTACGAGAAGATAGAAAGTGAAGAGGTAGATATTCAATAGATACCGACGAACCGTATAGTCGCAGATAGCCTTACGAAGCTACTACTACGACTAGCGTTCGTAGAGTTCAGAAAGGCTCTTAGGGTATACGAGAGTAGGCAGTAGTGACTACTGCACGACGATAGTAACGAGTCGATCATACGACCGCTCAATCATACGATAGCAGTAACGAGAGTCGATTATACGACTGCTCGACTGCACGACTTCACGATCGTAGTAAAGAAGTCGATTGCAGTAATAAAACAATACCTATAACAACTGATACCCTTTTCGAGCGCTCTTATTGGCCGGAATGGATTGATGCCTTAGTACTAAGGTAGGGGGATGTTGATAGAACTATAGAACTTAGGCATATTAGGTGACCTATATTAGCTGACCTATATACGTAAGTATATCAGATACCCTAGGCATACTAGGCACATTAGGTATATTATATGACCTAGGTATATCAGGTGTCTAACCTAGAGCATATTAGTATATATGACTTAAGTAACTTCTAAACCACGTAATATATAACTTATAAGATCTGTTTGATACAAACAGACACATACATAAGTTAGTACATACATATATATATCTACTAGATAGACACTCAATCAAAAAACCATACAACTTATTTATTTACTTCAATAGTAAGGACGTTCAGGTTGGTCCCTAGACTATACTTAGCAATCATCTCTAGATAATGTAGACTAGTGTAGAGGTTGGGGCGTTCGTTATGCTTTCGTAGCATTGTTGAACGCTTGGTGCCGTGTTTTTCGCGGTTATCCGTAGGGTCATCGTCGCTGTTATTATCAGTATTAGGGAACGGAGTATTTATAGTGCTGCCCCTACGACTACTACCGGTACTAGTACGACCTCGGCTTCTACCTCGCCTACGCCTACGCCTACGTCTACGTCCCTAGTCTGGATCGAGAGCAGCGCGACTGTTATCGGCGACTAGTATAGGTGTTGCTATACGGCTCGGAGCAATACTATTGAGTCTGCTTTGCGGGTTGTTGATAGAGGCTATAGCTGCTGTCTTATTTAGTATCTAGAACATCTCTAAGCCTAGTCTTAACTCTGCCTCTATTGTCGTTCGCTAGGCGATAGTGAGCGAGTCTGCAAGAAGTATCCGATTGGAGGCCCCGATCCGTGTATAGCAAAGAGTAATTATATAGACGTAGAGCACTTCTGGATCTTGCAATCCGCCGAGGAGAGTAGATACTATATAAATATAACGACCTATTACTAACGGCAAAGCATTCAGGAAGTGTGTACGGATATGCTTGCTCTTAAGCTAATACCTCAATAGTATCGGAACGATAAAGGCATATCGACTATACTGTATTAGAGAATAACTCCTAATATAGCGGAGGGGAGAGGGCAAGTATAGATAGTCCGGTAGGAAAGGAAAAGAGCGTATTACTCTAGCGAATTCGATAGAGGTAGGCGGTATTAGAATGCCCTCGTATAATAGCTAGGCGACCATTTTGGTAAGACTACCGAGATTCGAATAGTATAGCTCTAGTAGCTTAGTAAAGTTAATATCCAGCGCCGGTGCGATTCGCTGTATCGTAGGTAGCTCTGGATCTATACTACGGGCGTTGCCAACTCTAGTCTTTGTACTAGTAAACCGTGCCTTTTTAGCCTTTGTTCTTATCGAGTTTATACGGGTACGCAAGCGAACAATCTCCTAGTAGTACCGGCCTTCAGATACTAGGTCTAGGTCGAGAAGCTTCCAAAACTTCTTGTCGATTGAGTATAAGCGGTAGCCGAATGTCGATCGCTATATCAAGAATCTAGTATTCTGTTGTTGTTGTAGTATATTACTAATGAAATATACTATTATTGTACAGACTATAGTGTCCTTTCCATTGATCTTTATAACTATACCGGCGTCAAGCTAGACAAGGAATAAGCCGATAGCCTAGATTATACCTTCGAGGTTACTACTATAAGGACTAATTGTAAGGGGAAACACATTAGTACGACGCTTGCGCTCCTAGATCGTAAACGCGCCGTTCTGTATGTAAAATCCTATTAGGGTACGATATATGTTTCGATATAGCCTAAAGTTATCTATAAAGTTGAGTATTAGAACTACTATAATATTCTTAGATGAATAGAAGAACTTATTAATCAGAGCCTAGCGACCGAAGTGCTCGATCTCTATCTCGCTACGGATAGGATATTGCTTCTAGACTGGTCGTACCTCTAGCAATTTGTCCTTAGTATATACAATACGACGTAGGAGGATATAATATAGCCCTTGTAGAGTCTCTAGTAATAGTAGCTTATTATCTGTAACCGCGCCCTTAAACGCGTAGTAGATATACAGTTCAAATGCGATCGGCTCAATAGTAGCCGGGAGTACGAAATGAACGTAGTTGTTGTCGCCGAGAAGGAATACTTCTTTGCTGTCGTACAGGGCCTAGGGGACTATATTGTCTACTAGATCATTACCTTCGTCCTATAGAGACCGGAGCTAGCTAGTAGTAGCTATACGGCGTACCTTGACTATAATCGCGCTAGCCTTGCCGCTACGTATATCCTTGGCTACTACGAGGACAACACTAAGATACCGGACTAATAGGCTATTATAATATCTATATTGATTATCGTTACACTAGAAACGGACAAAGTTAGACGGAAAGATCGGTTCGCTAGGCTTCCTAGTATGTTCGTATACGTATCGAGCCGACTCCGATGTATACTATGTCTGTAGCTACTATAGTTAGGCTACGCCGGGGTAGACTACGAACTCTCCGGACGAGATACGGATAGTCGAGTACTATATATTAGACTCCTATAATTCTATAGGAGAATCAATAAATGTACCTAACCTATAGTATATCTTTTTTACAATCTCTAGTATCGAGAGATAGGCCTAGAAGAATGTTTGAGGGTTGAAAAAGTATAGCTTCTCTAACGGAACCCCCTCTCTAATATCCTTTTTACTAGCTAGCCGTATTGGTATCCTCTCCGGCTCGAGTAGTGATATCGACTCTATACGTAGCTTAAGAAGTAGTAGTACAGCCTTTGTACGTCTCTTTAGACTGTCTAGTATATTAGGTAGTGATTCGAAGTCACTAGGTTGGGTAGTACGCACAATCGATAGCAGTGTCTAGTATTCTAGACGAGAAAGGCTAATCGTTTGTGCCTATACCCTAAGCGCAATCTCCGTATCTATTAGAGGCTCGTCCTATAGTCGAATATGCCTTAGTGCTTTAGAAGCATCGGAAAAGCCAGGAACCAATTGGTGTACTAGACGATCAATCCCTATGCCTACGCTAATATCCTTATACTTATCCTTATCCTCCTAGGTTCGCTCGTAATCGTCGTATTTAGAAGGGCTTCTGTCCTAATAATCAGTAACGTTCTGTAGTTCCTAGATCGCTAGTATAGCCTAATCGTCGAAGTCGACTTCATCACCCTCGTTACCCTCGTCCGTATTCAATACGAGAAGTCTAGCGCTTAGGTCGGCAAATTTGATTGTCTAGAGCGTATTAGCTCGGCTAGTCCAGCTGTCTCTAAGCGAATATACAAATAGCGTTGGCGTATCTTTATTGTCCTCGGTCCGGTCGTCTATCTCTATAAATAGCGGCCCGCCTTCGTCGCTGACTTCGGTCCGGTGCCGCTTAGGCAGTAGCTCTCTAGTATCAATACTAGCAATTGCGCCGCCCTCGTCGCTATTGCCGGCCTTTATACTAGGTAGATTGGGCGCAGCGGCTCGAGGCGTACCTTTCTTGCCTTTCGTACTCTTCTTGAGCTTTAGTATCGTAGCGATCGAGATAGTGTATGTATGTATATGTGTGTATGTATATAGGAGAGAGAAGAACACACTTTGTGTAGGTACGCGCGTTACTTGAATTTCAACAAACGTATATACAAACACGTAAATCCGAAAGCGAGTGACCGTACCTTAATACGATAGAAGTAACTAGTACGTATTGGTAATCTAGGGTTTGTAGATTCTTTAGATAGGATACTAGGGCTCTTCTGTCGCTCCTATGTATATGTATATGTATGTATTAGCAAACTTACTTTAGCTTTACAAACGTAAAAACAACGCGTTTATATATATATCTCAATATGAGACCTATATATACGAGTCGTAGTTAGGCCATTTTTACCGTATAATTCGTACGAACAGGACGGGATAATAATTATACTAGAGGCTGCTCGTATATAAGCGATGTAAGGATAGTTTCGATGTTCTATATATATATGTCTTGGTAATCTTACTTTGGCTTCACAAACGTAAAAACAACGCATTTATATATATATCTCAATATAAGACCTACATATACGAGTCGTAGTTAGGCCATTTTCACCGTATAATTCGTACGAACAAGACAGGACAATAATTACACTAGAGGCTGCTCGTAGATAGGCGACGTAAGGATAGTTTCGATATTCTATGTTGTATATATGTCTTGGCAATCTTACTTTGGCTTCACAAACGTAAACATAACGCATTTATATATACATGTATATCTCAATATGAGACCTATACATACGAGTCGTAGTTAGGCCATTTTTACTATATAATTCGTACGAACAAGATAGGAACATAATTATACTAGAGGCCTATTAGTATATATAGTAATTAGGGTATCCATCGATCGATTAGTCGATATACCTACTTTCTTTATATATACATGTATTCATTTTGTTATTACTTCTTTATCACTTATCTGATTGTTCGTTGTCGTGTCGTTATCATTCTATTGTTATTCTATTGTCGTTCTATTGTTAATTCATTATTGTTGTTAATTCATTGTTACTTCCCTCCGTAGGTAGAACAATACCCCTACTACTATATACACTAGACACTAGGCACCAGACACTAGACACTAGACACTAGACACTATACACTATACACTATATACTATACACTACACACTACACACTATACACTACATACTAGACACTATATACCAGACACTAGACACCAGACACTATACACTATACACTAGACGCTAGACGCTAGACACTACCTACTACCCACTACCTACTACCTACTACCTACTACCTACTACCTACTACTTACTACTCACTACTTACTACTTACTACTTACTACTTACTACTTACTACTTACTACTTACTACTCACTACTCACTACCTACTACTTACTACCTACTACCTACTACCTACTATCTACTAGACCAGATAGTAGCAGTGCTTGTCGATACAGCCCGCGTAGCGATAGATTTGGTCTAGCACGATGACGATTGTCTAGTGTAGCTGCAGGCTATTCAGCCGTTAAAAGACTATCTAGATACCCTAGAACCAGATATCCCGGCCTATATTATTACAGATAGTGTACTCTGTTTTCGAAACGGCCCCGACCGCTAGTAATATAGCAATGTACCTAGCACTTCTGTATAGAGTGTAATAAGACTTGCGACCTCCTATCGACTAGCTTATATTCTACGAATATTTCTCTATACTAGCCGGTATCAAACAATTAGTAGATCTAATGCCCCTAATCAATAGTATTGTATACTGGTAATAAAGCTTATACAATACTAGTATATCTATACTACTAGTAGAGTGCCTAAAGAGGACGTCCTTGTAGGGGCTATACGGATTCCTAGACTCCGGGGGATGGCTCTAGTTACCTCTTTCTTAAACATAGGAAGAGGATTAGGAGCGACTCTATATATTAGAGATAGCGAATTTGGGCGTTGTGTCGCAGATTCGCTAGATGCACTTGTTGAAATTTTCGAGGCTACTATAGTCTATAGGCTCGTTAGCGGTAGGATACTTAGGTATTAGGGCCTAATAGAAGGAAGGATAGTAGTGGTTCTTAACCGATAGAGTACGAGTATATACCTATATATAGGTACAAATATGGAACTGCTTATATGTATATATAGCTATATGTACGTCTTAAAGGTGTCCGTAGTCTCTATATAGATAGTAACAACTTCGAGCGTATACAATGTCCGAGTATATAATGTCTTATTCTTTTCAGACCTCGAAGTAGTAATATTAGTTAATAGCTCTTGTAATAGCGGTCGATTGCGATATAGCCCGGTAGACTTGGAATGCGAATATCTCTACTGTTTATTCTTCTAATGATCGTCTTCCTACTAATCGTCCTCTTAATAATCGTCTAGGTACTGCTACAGATATCTGCTAGCCCTATCCTTATTATTAGTATAGTTAATAGAGGCCTCGCTTAGTATAGTACTACTGCTCGCTATATTAGTATAGTGATTAGTATTCTGTATATCCCCCCTAAGGGCAACGACTCGAGAGGTACCAACTCTAGTTGGTTGTCGAATCGTTCGTAGCGCCTCGGCAATTATGAAACCTAGTATAGTAATATATCTATTGAATACCAAGTTTGGATATTAAGAGGAGGCTAATAAACTTGAAGATAAGGATAAGGATAAGGATAAAGGCGAGGATACGGATCTATAACTTGGAGTAGGGGTAGTAGGTAGGCTTAGTATTCGAGGATCGACCGTAGATAGTATTGGAAAATCTAGACTTAGGCGAAGGTACTAGCCTGTAACAGATTGGTATCTTAGGAGAAGCTTATACTAGTATAGTCGTAGTTGTTAGGCCCGAATTCCTATAGATTCACTATAAACCCCGGCTGTATATCTGTTGTAAGCATAGCTTCAGTAAGTGTTAGAGGCATTATATAGCGCGCGTAAGAAGAACAGAATTATAGTAACAGAAAAAGACAAAAATACAAAACGCCGACTAATACCAAACAACGCACGACGCAGCGCAACGTATAGAGGATAATAATATAATAATAATATACTAATATATCGAAGAAGGCGGTAGCGGCGTACGAGAAGTCTTTATTAGCTTCAGCGAGCTAAGGTCGCGCTCTTTGCGCTAGCGCGACCCCTTTGTTACAATAGTTACTATATATACAGGTTAGCTGGCTATAATAGGGAAATGGATAAGAGTCTTATATCGCTTGAACTAACTTAGAGAGATACTATTAAAGTCCTCGTAAGCTAGTACAACAACGAAGTTATTATAAAGGCTGATCTTCGCGTTCGCGTCCTCGCTTTTCTTGGTACTAGGAGGATCGTATAAATCGCCTAAGGCGAGGCGGAAGCTGTCGTTTGCAATCGCGAAGCGATTGATAAAGGCGAGGAAGTTAGCAAATATCTCTATATATATTGACTGTAATTAGTACCCTAATATACAATATACCGAGATAGATATACCTGTACAAAAATACTACGCTAACGGGGTACTCTCTTCGAAGCTAAATAGCTTCTTTATCGGAGACTAGAGATTAAGGAAGTTCTCGATAGAGAACTTGTCGCGGAAATACGCGACCTAGTCTTCGAACTCTCTAAAACGATACAAATTGCGGTCTTCCGCGCGGAGCTCGTAAACATATTCCTATATTGACTATTAGTACTACTAGATAATGCATACTACCGCGGTAGAAAGGGTTGAGTTGAGTATAGTTACAATGCAATTCTTTATCGTCGTACGCTTGTGATTACGCGTTTGCTTAGAAAAAGTCTGCTTCGCGGCTATATATTCGATAGAGTAGGTAGTACACTCTTCACCCTATTCAATATTATTAGTATAGCTATATACTACATATACGATAGAGAGCGTAGTACGTACCTAAATACGCTTGATCGACGGATTATATGCCTCTTCTCTTATTTCCCCGTATAAAAAATAACACTACTTAATATCCTCTTGTAGTACGCGATTACGCTCGGCCTCTTGCTGCGTAGCCTTAGTATCGTCGGCTTTATCGGTAGTACGCTTTCGCTTCCTAGTAGCTCGCTTCTTCGGCTTCAGACCGGTAGTACGCGTAGCGAGATGTTGAGTCTATAATTGATATATATATTAGTAGGTATATAGGTGCATACATGTAATGTCCTAGTAATATCGGTAATTACAATATCTGTAGAAACACCCGAAGGTCCTAAGGGCCCCGAAGGTCCTAAAGGTCCCGAAGGCCCCGACGATATTGAACCCTAAGAAGCAAAGGGGCCGGTACTCTCGACTATTGTAGCGGAGCGAGCGATAGGACGAGCGGAGAGAGCGACAGGACGAGCGGAGAGAGCGACAGGACGAGCGGAGAGAGCGATAGGACGAGCGGAGAGAGCGATAGGACGAGCGGAGCGAGCGATAGGACGAGCGGAGAGGACTACAGATCGAGCGGAGAGGGCGGAAGGCGAGCGGAGAGGACGGCAAGGCGAGCGGAGAGGACGGTAAGGCGAGGGAGAGGACGGCAAGGCGAGGGAGAGAGAGAGAGGGCTTGAGAGTAGCAATAGGTATCTACGTATATAGGTCTTGCCCTTAGTATATATATATGTAGTAGTATGTACCTGCACTGCTATTGCGGTACAAGTACGAGTTATATCTCGTACCTATCTAAACGTTAGCAGTTATACTATACACCTAGATCATACTGTATTAATACGGTTCGTAAGGGTTTATACGGTATAAACCTAGATTTATATCAAACATATATCGTCAATTCACCTACTTGTTTTTCTACCCGCTAATAGTTAGTTAACTGCATTTACTTGATTATTATGAACTTACGCTCGCAGTTGTCTAGTATATAGAAGCATTACACGTAGTCTAATACGAATATAGACACTAACTATATATATATTGGTTGAAAACACGGGTTAAATGCGGAACAGGGTTAACACAAGTAGTTGTTTTTTACATATAACAAGTAATACGTGTTGTCTTATACACGGACTATTCTTGAACACGGAATTAACGCGGGTATTACAAATTTCAGTGTATACACGAGGTACAGAACGCCCCCCCTCCGTTAATGTACATGTATGTCTCTGAGGTATGTACTACAGGTAGATATGTACATTCACCTACCTCCTAACTGTACATGTACTCATGTAGTTATCAGATCGGAATATGATACCTACCTACATAACTTGGTACTTTGACTTTTAGGTAGAAGGTATATGTACCTAGGAGATAGAGCGGAGAGAAGAAGAAGAAGAAGAAGAAGAAGGAGAAGAAGAACAGGATAAATCATCTATCGTTTCTCGTTTTGTTTCTACATGTCACCGCCATCACTGTTACCACCCACCGCTATGCACAGCTTGCACCTTGTAGCAAGCAAGTGAAGCAAAAAAAAATCAAAAATCAAAAATCAAGTCGCAAAAAGGTCGCTCGCAGTGCATCGAATGACTGCTCTTACATACCCAACATATATGATGCTCCCAGTGGTACCTTCAGTAATGTAGGTACTCAGACCTCCTTGACCCAAGTAGCAGGTACAATACCCCTCCCAGCTCGACTCTCGACCTCGCACCACCCATCCCCCTCGTCCGATTTCACAAGAACCATCTTCTCCCCTTCCTCCATGTCCACCTCGCCCGGCCCCGAAGCTTGATATGTATACAGCGCTTCCACTTGTCTCTTATTTGCAGCTGCAGCAGAAGTACTCCCCCCACCTCTCCTTCTGGGCGCAACAGCAGGTCCTTGTTTCTTCTTCCGACCGCCATCATCACTCCCTCCGGTCACAGATCCTGTAGCGCTGTGATGGGATGCAGCCGCACTGGTGGGTCGTAATGTCGTCTCTTCTTCATGCGAGGAGGGGAACATTTCAGCGTAAGAGGCGGGTACGAGACCGGGCTCGGATCCGAATGCATGAGGCTTGATCTTGATCCAACCAGATCCATCGTCGGCTTCGACAAGTGTGAACTCCTCGCCCTCGGAAATGGATATCTCACCGTCTCCTCCACCGCTGGGCTGGTAGGCATACAGCATTCTGCCTTTTTGAATCGCGCCCGAGCCATTTTCATCGCCGGGTTTGATATATGAGGCGGGAGGAGGTGCCATCACACGATGTCTGCTGGTGCTACCCGTTGAAGAAGAGACCTTGTGACTCGTGGGGGCTGTGGATGTCGATTCTTCTGCCGAAGATCGGATGGTCATCCCTGAGACGCTGCGAGTGGCGCTCGCCGCGTAGCCCGAGCTGAGCGTATTCATCGAGCCTATGGTATCGCTCCGTTGGAGACTATTGTGGTCGTGTGCGCCCTCTCCATTACTCGTCGCAGGGGCTGGCGCGGCCTGTGCTGCTTGCGCTGCTGCTTGTCGAGAAGCCTTCGCAGACTTCTTTTGTTCCTTGTTGAGCTCACCAGGACAATCTGCAGGCACTTTCAACTCGCACTTGGTGTGACATGTGTAGCCGCAGTCTTCGCAGCTTAGTCCTTTGGCGTTGAGCCCCCATAGTCGATCGCCGCATAGATCACAGCTTGTGGGTATTTTGTATGTCTGATTCTTGAACCTGTGGTTGCGAGCTCCGACTGAGATATCACCAACTGCAGATGTGATCGTACTGACCTCCACTTCTGCCGTTACTCGCTTTCGTTCCGCTTCGTGTAGCAATTCTTGTTGATGAAATTGTGCTCGCACCACTTCCACCTCATCGCGCTTGTCTTTGCCCTCGCGGATGGCTTGCCTGACACGCTTCGCGCCCTCCACCTCCTTTCTTTTTGCATCGCACTCTCGTCTTAGCTCGCTTAACGATGATTTCGACTTGGACAGGATGTTCATCAAGAACGTCTTGCTCATGGGATCTGAAGCCATGACATCGTCGTCTAACCAGACGGGCGCGGGCTCGAAACCGAAGTCAGGCGGATCTTGCCACTGACCGGCGTTGTGTCGCACGAACATCATGCTGTCCAAAAGGGGGTTGTTTCGCGGTATCTCGGCGGACAAATGGTCGAGCGCTTGTGTCGAGTTCTTCAGTGCCTGGGTTTCTAGAGAAGCAGCATTCAACCAGATTCCATTCAATGCTGAAGTTCGAGCTTCAGAAAGTGACTGTAGCGACTGTTGCAGTACATCACGTTAGCAAGCCGTGCTCCAACTCAATCGGAAGTGACAGGGAGAGCAAGGCTTCTTACATCGAGAAGATCAGGAACATAATCATGGTAAAACCGCTCCTTCTGCTTGTTCGTAACATTGATTGCGATCAAGTATGTGTTCTTCATGTTCCGCATCTCGGCCTGCTGTTGCTGGAAAGCCGCCTGCGCCTTCTGCTTGCCATGATCAAAACCGCTCTCCGTCTTCTTCCGCTTGTTCTCGACCTCCTGACAGACACTGTCATATTTGCTTTTGATCTTCTTCAAGTCCCCATAGCTGCCATCTCGTTCCTTCTCCAGCTTGGCCGCGTAATCTGCGTGGGACTTGCGCAGGTCCTCGTACTTGGCCGCCAGATGCTTCAGTGGTTCGGCGACGTGTCCAACCAAGGCATTTGCAAAGCGTTCGTGCTCCGCAGCTCGACTCTCGAGGGTGGTGAGCTGGACGGTCCACGTGGTCATCGACGCACTCTCCAGCGAGCCCGGAGTCACGGTGGGAGTGTCGCCCACGCTCAGGCTGCTCGTCTTGCGAGATTTCTTCTCATAGTACTTCTTGGCCAGGGCATTCAACTTTTGGCTGTATTCCTTCTCAATGGCGTGTCGCTCGCGGTAGAACTGCTCAATGTCGCTGAGCCAGGCGATGCCGCCGGCGACCCACGCATTTACGGGCTTGAAGCCGTCCTTCAGTTCCGCACCAAAGCTCGGCGCGATCTCTACTTCGGTCATGGTGACTTGTCTTGCAGTCGGTCTGTCATCACCAAATCATCCCGTCAGCAAAAGTGCAATACTAGTGGGAGTCAGCAGCATACCTAGGTAGCAAGGCGCAGTCATTCGTACGTCGTACTCGCTCGCAATGCCAAGACTACCCGACTCGTGGCTGCCCCGCCATCCATGCGCGTCGGGCCGTGATATCCCTGTCTCTTGTTGCTTCTGGAAGCGGGCCGGCTTTGTGAAGCTCTCTCTCGACGATTCGAGCTCCAAAGTTCTGCCAAGCACATTCATCCACCACACATTCATCCACCACACACACAGGTACCTCCTGTCGTTCATTGTCCGACGAGAACGCACTCGCAACCACTACCGCCTTGCGTCACCCCAGACATCATCACGACAGCCTGGTCACAACTCGGCCATTTGCACGCCTCCACCCACCCACCCACCCCTACCACACGTTACCATGCCGTCCACCACCGAGCCCGACGCGGTCAAACTCGAGGGACTGAACCTCAAAGACGATAAGCCAAGCAATGGTACGAAACCAAATCCTGGTGCCGCCACTTTCTCGCCCGCCGGTCCTGGATTTAAGTGGTCTGACGAGGACGATTCGACCGCGACCACCGCAGGGACTGACAAGAAGGCAGGCAGTGAGGAAGCAAAGAAGAGCGACTTGGAGAAAGCGCAGACTGATGGCGCTAGCGGCTGGCTTAATGGTGCCAAAGGCCTCGATGAGCCCGAGTTCGACGTCAATGTGAAGTTGGCAGATCTACAGGAGGATCCAAACAACCCACTGTACTCGGTCAAGACGTTCGATGAGCTGAACTTGTAAGTGCGTCCGGTGCTCACGAGGATGGTATGACCACTAACAACACGACAGGAGACCGGAGCTAGAGCGCAGTCTCGCTCTCATGAACTTCGTCAAGCCATCCAAAATCCAGGAGCGCGCTCTTCCCCTCCTGCTCAAGGAGCCTGCCTCGAACTTCATTGGACAGTCGCAGTCTGGTACCGGAAAGACTGCAGCTTTCGTCTTGAACATACTCCAGCGCATCGACCCCAGTTCGAAGAAGCCGCAAGCACTGGTACTCGCTCCCACCCGTGAGCTAGCTAAGCAGATTGCTGGCGTGGCATTACTTATGGGCGCCATGTTGGAGGATCAGGGCTTGAAAGTTTTCCAGGCTGTGCCAGATCCTGCCAAGCGTAACCTACAGGTGGATGGACAGGTCGTTGTCGGCACACCGGGAACCGTCATGGATATGCTGAAGCGTCGACTTCTCGATTCGCGAGAGATTAAAATTCTCACTCTGGATGAAGCAGACAACATGTTGGACATGCAAGGGATGGGCGACCAGTGCAAGCGCGTCAAGCAGCAACTGCCAAAGAGCACTCAGATCGTGCTCTTCTCGGCCACCTTCCCGCCGGAAGTTCTCGCCTTTGCGGAGCAGTTCGCACCCAAATCTAACATGATTACTCTGCAGGTGGAAGAACTCTCCGTCAAAGGCATCAAGCAGATGTATCTGGACTGCCAGAATGACGAGGAGAAGTACGCGGCTCTGATCAAGTTTTACGGATTGATGACGATCGGATCCTCGGTCATCTTCGTGAAGCGTCGAGACACGGCTGTTGAGATTGAGCGCAGAATGGTCGCCGAGGGCCACAACGTGGCTTCTCTGACTGGTGCAAAGGAAGGGGCCGAGCGAGACGACACATTTAGGAAATTTCGTGAAGGCGAGGCCAAGGTCCTGATTGCAACCAATGTTTTGGCTCGTGGCATTGACGTGTCCACCGTAACCATGGTGGTCAACTACGACATTCCGGAGACGGTCGACGGGCAGCCTGACTATGAGACATATCTGCATCGTATCGGGCGTACGGGTCGTTTTGGTCGCACTGGAGCTGCCCTGACCTTCGTTCACGATCGCAAGAGCTGGCAGGGCTTGATGGCCATTTGCAAGCACTTTGGCGTTGAGCCTACGAAGCTCGACACCAGTGATTGGGATGAGGTTGAGCACAAAATCAAGACGATCATGAGGAATTCTCGCAATGCTGTGGGAGATTTTGACATGTCGTAGGCTATGGACGCGACTGTAAGAAGCATCACACTGGCGATTGGAATCATGCATGTTTTTAGCGATCACGGGGAGCAGAGGGCGTTGGCATGTGCCTCCAAGTGAACAGGCGAAAGAAGACAAACGCCTGTGCAAAATAGATACCCGGGCTCACACAAGCCTACCTTACTACCCGACTGTAATGAGATGAGAGTTTGAGAGAAAGCGCACACTCGTCGATTGATGTTTCTTCATGACTGCTCATGCTATATTGCCTCCTACACCTTTGTTTGTGCTATGTAGGTACCTACATGTAGGTATGTACTCACTGCAGGGAACCAAAGACTTCTGACGCCCTTCCCAGCAGGTAGAGGCGTGCAATATAGTAAGTACTAAGGTAGGTAGGTACATGTAGGTATGAATAACAACCTGGAAGGTACCTTACCTACATGTACCTATATACATATTACTTACTATGTCTAGAGTTTTTATCGAGTTGACGAGCTTTTCTTTTCTTTTCTTTTCTTTTTTTTGAATATATC
>JH792496.1:114346-150599 GCA_000291705.1 Sphaerulina populicola P02.02b
TATATCAATTACATACATAAGGTACATATACAACACCTATAGTCAGTCAACACGAGCAATATTCAGCGGACCAGGGGCACGGCGTGAACGTTTCGCTAGACATACATAGTACGCCTGGCCCTGGCCCGGCCTTAGGAGGTATGTACCTAGGTAGGTAGGTAGCCATAGACTAAACTATGGCGTAAAGGCTTTTGTCTGCCGTTCTTCACCACCTACGTTGAGAGGTGAGAGGGAGGGTGTTGTAACCTAGAAAATGCCCAAAATGGAATGGCATGATAGTGTGCCGTAAGGTACAGGTACAGGTACCTTACCTTACTATTGGTTCTTATACTGTGCTAGAACTATGAGACGGGACATCGGCAGCAAGCTTCTTCTGACGAGGAGTTCCTCCTCCAGCTCACCAAGAAAACCCAAGGTAGCTCATGCCGACCGAACGAGACGTGAGTTTGCTGTGATGCCTGCTGCATTCCTCTCTGGTGCTCCACTAGGTATGGTGGCTTACACGGCCGGGAGGCTCTTGGTTGGAGGAGGCGCACAGGATGCTCCATGGCTGCTGTTGTGACAACCCACATTGGAGAATTTCACGCAGCGCAGCGACTCCAGGACAACCCTGTCAGAGGGTCCATGGTCTCGTTGAGAGTGACCATCTGCCGCGTGATGAAGTCTTTGGTTGGATCAAATCGTTCGCTGTGATATTGAGCCGTGCAGAGGCTAGCTGCCATGTCATGATTATGCGTATGTAACTTCAATGTTGACCGCCATGAGATACAAAATACAACCGAGTGAGCGGATCGTACGACTGAGCTGTCGTTCTTGTCACTTCTTGACTTGGAATCCGCACGCTCGGCTGCAGGCACAGGAGCTGCACATATGTTTTGTCGCGCAGCCACGAAAGATTCTTTCTTGCGCAACTTACAGAGGCCTCTAACCGCTGTCTCAGCGTTGAAGTTCCAAGCCTCCGGAACTCGGTGTCTTCTCAATTGCGGAGAGCTGCGTCGGATGTGAGCGAGTCATTCTCACTCGGAGCCGGGTGTCTGCAGGAGATGGATGAGCTGATTCATACCTACCTCCTACCTACGCGTCTTTTTTGTCCCCTCCCAGAGGTATACATGTAGGAGGTACATAGCTTGACACGTTTCGCGGCTTGAGCACAGCCTTTGATGCGTAGAGCAGCTCGGATCTTTCAGCATCCACCTGTACATGTCTAGATGGAGGTTCGCGGCTTCATGTCGTGCACTGTTGCAGCAGACTTGTTGCCGGCGAACGAACCTAACTATGAATGGACGCATCCAAACTCACAGTGTCGCCATAGTGAGACCCTGATCACCTAGTGTGTCCGTATGACGTTTGACGGGTTTTGACCTCGACTGAGAGTGCATACGACTCCCTGCACGGTGGTTTGGGGGGGGGAGGGGGGAATTACCTCCTAGCAGCCTCTTTCTTCGCCGGCAAACGGCCCGAACGATAAAGTATATATACCTCCTATGCATCTCATGGAGCTCGAGAGGCGTAGGAGGTAGGAGGTAGAGGAGGTCGATACAAATCATATGTACAATCATCAAGTACATATACTGTACATCTGTTTAAACTGCGTCGTTGCATATGCATGGCGGTACCCCTGCAGTACAGCCACAGCAGATTCGCAGATCATCGGGCAGGGTTCGAAGGAGGGGAGGAGAGGAGGTCATAGGAGGTACTGTACCTCCTAGGAGGTCAGGTAGCGAGGTACCTCCGTACCTACCGCAGTCACTCCTCTGCGGTAGATCCTTCCTTTGTCGTCGCGTTTCGTCCTTTTGGCCAAAGAGGAAGGAGGATCAGCAACACAGAAGAGCGTGTCGGGCGGTGAGCAGCTTTGGTGAGCAGGTTCGCAGTCGTGCCGATGGAGTGCGGTGAGACTACAGGCGCAGAGGATACGTAGATAGGTAGGTAGGTACTGTACGATACAGTCATCATGGAGAGGGGGAGGGGTGGGGAGAGAGAGAGATATACCTTAGTAGAGTTCATCAAATAAGGTTGTATATATGTACATGTACCTTAGGTAGGCAGGCAGGCAGGCAGGCAGGCAGGCGAGGAGGAGTGGGGTCCACTGCGCCCACTGCTGCGCGCAAGGAGCCCTCTGTCCCAGTGTCCAGTGTCCAGTGTCCGACGGAGATAAAGCAGTACTGCGGCCAATGGCATGCGCGGCGTAGGCGCCCAAGGGTCATGGGGAAAACGACGCAACAACGGGTGACGCCGTGACGGAAGCTGGTGCGGCGGTCCCGGGCGAGGGCAGTCGTGAAGGCGTGGTGACCGTGGTCAAGTGTGGCCGCAAAGCGGGACAATTTTACAATTTTACAATTTTGTCAGCGGTAGTCAGCGGTAGTCAGCCTCACAACATGGAACCTGAGCTGGGCTGGGCTGGGCTGGGCTGGACTGGGCTGGTCTGGGCTGCAGAGCATCAGATGGCAGATGGCAGATGGCAGAGGAGGGCAGAGGGCAGAGGGCAGAGGGCAGAGGGCAGATGGCAGATGGATCATGGCAAAGGGCCAGAGAGGGCCAGAGAGGGCCAGAGGCCAGATAGGGTGCATCAGCAGCACAGGAACTTTGGTCGTAACCTCCAGCCTCCAGGCTCCTGCTGGCCCGCGCCAAGAAAGGTTGTTGCTTTCCGCCATGGTTTAGCGTCTCGTATGTGGCAGTCCAATACGTGCCAGCGCCAGATTTAGAGGCATTGGGAATGGGGGTGGGATGCGCAATAAGCACGCGCAATCAGTACAGCAGTAGCGCAGGCTCCGGACGTGGACCACCTCCCTCCCTCCTACGTGCGTGCAAGCGGGCCATCCGCCACGCAAGTGGTGCGCCGCCGCCGTACAACAACGACGGCGTTGCGAAGAACCTGCAGCCCGTCCAGTGCAGAGTGCGGACCGGGGAGATTGGTCGGTGCAGGCATCCAGGATCGGGGGCTGCCTGTCCCGTCTGTGCGCCCAGTGTTTCGCCGAAAACAGAAAGCCTCGTGTTCGTCTCCATCCTCTACCATTCCTCCTCCTTCGCCGACGCCGCCACGACCACCACCTCCTCCTCCCACCACCACTGCCCATCAGTGCATCCTCCGCCAGGCACAATATCATAGCAGCCAGCATTCTCACCACCGCCCGTCGGTGTGCTGTCGCCTGCTGTGCACATTGATGCCGTCCGCTCCTTACTGCTTATCATACGTTCGTTCTCGGTCGGGTACCTGTTGCTCTGCACTTTGCTCTGCGAGCAAAGCCTTCTATCTGTATGCCTCGCCCTGCATCTCGCCCTGCTACCTCCTACGGCCTGCCAAGCTCAGTGGAAGAGACCAAATCTATGTGCTGACTTGTCTCTAGATAATATTTGCATCGGCCCTTTGCCAATTCGATCCTCGGGAACCTCATATCGCCGGGCCAATTCATCTCCACCACCACCACCACCACCACCCCCACCGCCGCCGCCGCTACCATCACCAAATCGTCAGTGTTCTCGCATCTTCGAATTGCTATCGCACGCCATCGACAGCATTCAGACCGCGCAAGCTCGATGAGGGCTCGGCTTCCTGGGTGCCCATTCATTGTACAATTGACTTAGCGGGCGTCAACGTCCAAGCAGCCTTTGTGTCGAGCGCCGCGATGATGTCCGAGATTGCGGCGTCTGGCCAGCACAGATACTCCCATAGCGTGGGGAATATGCTATCAACACCGGAAATGGTGGCCGTGGCGCCAAAGATTGAGATGCGCCCGAATCCAGACTTCTCGTTTCCCAGGCTTCCACCACCGGGGCAGCACTCAGATTTCGCGGGGTCAAGGCGGGCGCATGGACGGCCGTTGTCCATGATGGGTGGTGCTCGGCCACTGACAGCAGAAGCTAGCCACAAGAGATCGGCAACACAGCAATTGCCCAGCTTCAGCTTCAATTCCTCCGACCACACTGGACTGTCGGGTGACCAACCTTCTCTTCAATTGATGGAACCGATGGCTACGCCTCCTTCATCCCGACACAGAAGGAATGTTAGCGAACTTGTGGGCGGTGTGGGCATGAATAGCGCAATCAGCTCGAGTCCGACTCGAACGTCTGCCTTGGATATGCCTCCAAATCCCCGTGGCCACAGACATCGGAGGTCTGCGGCCATATCAAGCCACGACCTCAACAGCATGCTGGCAACTGCTGAACCACAACCACGCTTGTCCAGCAGTCTCCCCAGCACACCTTTCGAACTTCCGAACGACAGGCCGCACGTCTTGGTCGATCAGAGCACACTGGACTCAGACGATCCGTTCGGTCCCGCCTTGGAGAATGTTGCATCAGGACGTCCACCTTCACGCCGCCAGGTAGGCTTTTCCGAGAACGTCGAGTACATTCCGAGGCCGCTGTCGACAATATCATCGGAGACTGAAAGCTCGCTCAATACTATTCGCGGCCATTCTGTCAATAACAGCATATCTTCAGTATTGAGCCTCACTACTCCGAGTCCGCCTGCTTCACGTTCACGCGCAATATCTTTGGAGACCACTCTCGAGGATGAGCCGCAATCGTTCCCGAAAACCTCCATTGAAATTAGCAAGCGCGTGGAAAGAGAGGGCGAGTGGCTCAAGCATGGGATGGCGCACGTCAACGCGGATCGCCCGGCCACCGCATCTGATGCACTGCCAAAGTCGCTTACGTTTGCAGGAGAGGAATCTGCTATAAAGCCTCGCGGACGCGCCGGTAAGAAGCACTCTGCAAGCCGCTCTCTGGGTTTCGATCGCAGAAAAAGTGAGCCTGCTATGGGTGTGCATGCCAATGAGCCGGAACACCTCGTCGCGCGTCTCTCTGCTCTCTCCTTGCAAGAGACGAGCGGTGATCCCGATATGCATATTGAAGAAGAGGCAGCTGCCGCGACCAGGCGATCCTCTACGAGAAAGATCAAGGAGTGGGCGGTCTCCAAGATCGTTCGTAAAGCCAGGCCACGCTCTGAGGTGTTCGTCCCTGGTGAGCCAATATATCCTGCTTCATCCGTCGCAGAGACCAATCTGGATGCCGTTTTCAACATGGACAGCGATGTAGACATTGTCCGGGACCGTACTATGATCCCGCAGTCGCAGCTGGACATTCCCATTCCATTGTACAGTCAGCAGAGCAATGACCGCAACCGCGACAGCGATGACGGAGCTATGCTGGACTTGGACGATGCCTTGGGCTGCTCGCGGACACCTCCTCAGTTTGGCCCGCACAGGCCGCGAAAGATGCTCCACAGCGATCGTGGAACTCAGGACTTCCTGGGACCTGGTGCCCATTACCAGCCTATGCACAATCGGACTGCCAGTGCGCCCGTCTTGATGGCGTTCGACATGAACAGGGTGGGGACGCCGCCACTGCAGGGTCTGGCAGTTTTCGATGAAGAGGAAGAGGAACACACTCAAGATGCACACATTCGCCCAGGCAGTACAAAGTCTACCGCCGACGAGGAGAGGTCGACGGGAGTCTCGATTGTCGACCAAGCTCCCAGCGTGATCAGCGCTGCGAACGAGACCAGCTTGGATGAAGGGCTGGGAATTGAACGATCAGAATGGGATCTGGAACCGCCGAGATACGCCCACACGAGCTCTCGCCTGTCTACGCCTATACTTGAGCGTCGTGCCAGCTCCATCGTCGATCAGACTATTGTGGAGGAAACTAGTCCCATTGATATGGTGACCGTCGTGGATGACCAGGGACCGTGGGAGGAGGAGAACGTCGACATTCGTGCCCACTCGCTCACCAAGTCCTCTGACAGCAGTGAAGCACCCACTATCATGGCTGTTCCGACCGGTCTACTGGCCCGGCCCGATGGTGAGATCACACCTGAGACTCTACACTCATCTGCATTTTCGTCACCCGGCTTCGCACGCCGCCAAAGCTCGTTCGACACCTCACGAGTGGGGACTTCTGCGTCTTCCATGACAGACAACCGTACGGTGAGCTCATGCACTACCGGCGAACCACACCAGGATCACAGAATGTCTGTCGACGATGTGCCCTCCCTGACCAGCTCGCGATCCACCATGATCAGTACCGTGCATGCGGACTCTTCGCGTCGTGACGTGAGCGGATTCCGCACTCCGTCATTGACCTCTGGCTCTCTCGAGTCTGCCGAGCACCGCCGGCGGAAACGCAACAGCATACAGTCCCTATCACAGCTCATGGGAGGGCAGTTTGGAGCCAAATCTAGTGCAGTCGACGTGTCTAGGCCATCGACAGCCGGAACAGAAACTCTTCTTTCGCAGACGCCGAAGAAGAAAAAGGAGCATCGGCTCAAGAAGCTCATGTTCTGGAAGTCTAAGCACAGACAAGCCAGCGCCTCGACAATTCTGTGAAGGAGCATTGGACAAGGCTCGACGGTGCTGTAAATGATGGTCATTCTACCGGCGCACGTTTTGAGAATAATGAATGATTCACTTTTGGAATGGAGGGTTATAGGGCAAGAGGCCCTCATGAGCGTTATGCATCGCGACGAACTACCAGCTGCACACGGAAAGGGCTTGGGCACGAGGGATTTTGCGGAGTTTACGAATGGATACGTAGAGGCATGGACTGCATGCTCTTTTGCATCATCGGGAACGGGCAGCAAACGTCGTTCTCAAGATCACCATGAGGTATACATGTACTATGGCACATGATGAAGCCACATTTCTGTCCTCGCTTGCTACAGTACTAATGGTCATTTTCACGTTTCTGTACCATACATTGGTTGGCCCATGGCAATACCGACTTGCATGCCACAGATGGGTGAGACATGGACTGTAGGCCAGTGAGTGGCCGTGCTGACGCAGAATGGAACTGAAGTGCTTAGGTAATACGGAGGGTCGTGAAAGTGGAGTGGCAATCACTGCCACGATCATCCGCTCTCAAACGCTGGTGAGCGTCGCCGTCAGGGGTAGGTGGTTGTATAGCTGTTGTCATGATATCGCGAGTGCCGCCGTCACGACCTCCAAGTTATCGCAATATACCACCCCACCGCCCTCATGTTTGTGCACACGGTTATTATCATCACTCTGCTCGTCCACGATCGAAGCACGAGCAACAGGTAGAAGGTACCTCCTAGGAGGTAGGTAAATGCCGTCTTCTCGAAGCAATTACCAAGAGACACAAGACTTTTAGAGTGATTGACGATCGTGCTTAGCGTTGCGCCAATGATCCACCTTGTTTGGGGAAGCCACCCTCATTGGCTGCTGTCCGTGTCGCGGGCAAGAGAGTTTTGATGAAGATGACACAAGCCACGACGCAAGACTCTTGGCGGCCCGGAATAGGAGACGCTCGCTCCTGCCGGTCTCCATCCTTCCATCGTTCCTTCGTTCTTACATCTTCCTCGTCAACGTCGCATCACGACTGCCATCTTCTTTCTGGCAGCGTAGAGCCTTCCTACTACTACACCTTCACCTTCAGCTAATTCCATTTTGCCTCTCATTCGTTCTCGAGGCTCATCCATTCTTCCACTCGTTTCCCGTTTCCTCTTCCCAACAACACTCACTCACCCACCGTTGTCGACCCGAACCGCATTCTTGATATTCGAAAGAATCTTCCTCACCACCTCATCACCTCACCATCTCCCCAATCGCACAACTCCACGCACCATGAAGGGAGCCATCGCACTCGCAGCGGCTTCGTTCGCACTGGCCAACGCTGCCATCGCACCAAACAAGCTTGTGGCTCGCGCGTCAAAAAGCAGCTCTGGAAGCTTGCCAGCAGTGACCGTGAAGGGCAATGGTGGGATTCCACTTGACTTTCCTGCATAACAGAAGATAGCTGACTCCATTCAGCATTCTTCGCCGGTGATCAGCGCTTTTACATTCGTGGCGTGGACTACCAGCCAGGTGGTTCTTCTGGAGCCACCGACCCAATTGCAGACACTGATACCTGCCAGAGAGATATTGCCGAGTACGTTCTTGAAAGTTGCTTTGCGACCATGCGGCTTGCTGACTTGTCATCACAGGTTCCAGAAATTGGGTGTCAACACCATTCGTGTTTACACTGTTGACAACACCGCAAACCATGACACTTGCATGAGCGCGTTGGCAGATGCTGGCATCTACCTCGCCTTGGACGTCAACTCACCAAAGTACTCGATCAACCGAGACCAGCCAGCAGCATCGTACAATCCCACGTACCTGCAATCGGTTTTCGCCACGATTGATGCTTTCGCCAAGTACAACAACACTCTTCTTTTCTTCTCTGGAAACGAGGTTATCAATGCCGACAATAACACCAACTGCGCTCCTTACATCAAGGCCGTCACTCGCGATATGAAGCAGTACATTGGTAGCATGGGCTACCGTGCCATTCCTGTTGGTTACTCTGCTGCCGATGTCGAAAGCAATCGATACGACATGGCACAGTACATGAATTGCGGAACCGATGATCAGCGCAGTGACTTTTATGCATTCAACGACTACTCTTGGTGTGACCCATCTTCTTTCACTACATCTGGATGGAGTCAAAAGGTCAAGCAATACAGCAACTACAGCATCCCACTATTGTAAGCAAGCTTTGAGAAAGACTTGCCGAATACTTGCTAATTTGTCGCAGCCTGTCTGAATACGGATGCATCACCAATCAGAGAGATTTCGAGGAAGTCGCTACTCTGTATAGCGACCAGATGACTAGCGTCTACTCCGGCGGTCTCGTGTACGAGTACTCGGAGGAGGGCAGTGGGTACGGTCTTGTAAAGATTTCTGGCAACACTGTCTCGGAGACCGCCGATTTCACCGCACTCGCCAATGCATTCAGCAAGACTCCTGCACCATCTGGTGACGGTGGCTACCAGTCCAACCTTGCCGTGTCAGAGTGCCCATCTCAGAGCACGACCTGGGAAGTCAAGGACTTCACTGGCCAGGATCTACCAGCCATTCCAGAAGAAGCCGCGAAGTACATGACGAGCGGCGCAGGCACAGGACCAGGTCTCTCTGGCGCTGGTTCACAAGACGCTGGTGGGGCTTCCACTGGTACTGCTACACCCGGATCAGGAAGCGTCACCGCTACTGCGTCTGCTGCAGCTTCATCATCCGGTGCCGCTGGTTCGCTCATCATGGGTGAAGTTGGCATGGCACCCTTCCTCTGCACTGGTCTTGTCATGATGTGCACCCTGTTGGGCGCTGGTTTGATGATGTAATAGGAGTCGCGGAACAACATGCGTGTGTGTATAATGAAGCGACCGAATTTTCTGTGTCTCTTGGAGTTGCATGGTGACAAAGGAAGGCACAAGTTATGATGGGTTGGATTTGTAGTATCCGAAAGCAAAGTGTTTTAATGCTAGTCACTCTTCACGTTGTCTCTCTTGAAGTGTGATGGTGTATTCCTATCATCAATCAGTTCCAATGGTGTCGTGAGTGTCATGTTTATGTATGCAGGCATGCTTTTATCTGTACAAAGCTCGTTATACTTGAACATCATCATCATCATCCTCATCATCATCCTCATCATCATCCTCATCATCATCGCACCCTCGCCTTCAAGGGCGTCAACTCAAAGGTATGCCAGAAATCTCTCGAGTCATAACATCTTCCCAGAACTTCCATACTCCTCGGCAAAGCCAATACGTTCTCCTCCCACATTAATTCGTATACCCATTTTGCCTGTTTACTTGGCTGTTTCTCTCCACTCATCATCTTCTCCTCCTCCTCCTCCTCCTCCCCATTCGTCCCTCCTTGTTGCTGCTGCTGCTGCTGCTGCTCTTCTTCTTCTTCCTGATCCGCCCAGCCTACAAACAACTCCCACCAATCATAGACCAACCCATCCGTCAACATCCACCTCTGACCCCTCGCGCGATCCCATTTCCCCAACACGGCCAAGACGCCTCTCGCGACATCCCCTCCATGCACCAGATGCAACGATTTCTTGTTGCGTACCTGTTCCTTGTGCGCCGCCACTCGATCGACCCATGTGCGCGGATTCCGGCCGCCGCCGCCGTGCAAACCTGCGAGATTGAGGACGCTGCCGCCCAGACGGAGCAGTTCGTCTTCGGCTTGGGCGCGCTGGTTGGACGTGTCGTAGTTTGAGGCCCGCGTTGTCCAGATGGTGGGTTGCGGGATTCCTTGCCAGATTCCGGTGGAGCCGAGTTGGATGAAGTGGGGTGAGGAGGATGAGGAGGATGAGTGGTGGGCTTTGGTGTAGCCGGTTACGAGGAGCGAGGTTTGAGAGGTGGAGGTTAGAGGGAAAGTTATCAGGACGGATTTTGCTGGGGGGAGGGAGGAGAATTGGCTCTTTTCTGAGGAGGAGGAGGAGTCGGGATTGAAGGTCCATTTCAGGGTGGAATGGTGAGCGACTTTGCGGCCATCTCGGGTCGTTGCTGCGAAGGAGATGGAGTTCTGGGAGAGCAGGGGAATGAGAAAGGTAGAAGTCCAGCCTGCGCCGAGGATGAGGAGATCGACTTCTTTCATGTTGATGATGCTTTGCTTGGAGAAGAGGTCGTAGGGAGGAGGTAGGAGGTAGGTATCTGAGTGTTCTGTAGCTGGTTGAGCGAGATGTCTGTATGCTCCAGGGTTCGCGTCAATGCCTGCGTCATCATCATTCATGCACTCAGGTACTGGACCTAGGAGGTACATGTATGAATACACCCGAAATGACTCCCCCTCCTTTATAGTTTATACAACGCACAACTGCATTCAGAGAATCAGAGCTACTGTAGGAGGTAGCATCATGGCAGAACCTTGACGAGGGGTACAGGTATCGTTTGATTAAGGACATCCATGACAACGAATTTCTTTTTTTGTTTTTTCGACATCCTGTTGATGACAGCAGACAACAGACTCAACAGACTCCACAGTGTTGGTTCACGCCGGGTCTAGACTGTCGACCTAGTACTTATCTCCTTGTCTCTTATATACAGTCCCCTACTATGTACATAGAATACCTCTTGAGTCTTCGCATTGTCGTCGCTCTTTCGGATTCACAAACCACTCCGCTCATTCGCTGTTTGCATTTCAGCCGTGCTGTATGTATGCCGTCCTGTCCGATCACATGAGAAATGGGAGAGAGTCACCTTCCTCATCCGTCCGACTACTGAACCATCATCTAACATCGACACAGCTGTCATCGGCATGCGCATGATGATATCGCTGCTGCAATACATGTCCAACCTCGGCTGCTCCAACTGCTGCTTTTCACCCCCGTTCTCCTTCTAATGGCCCCTCTATCTCGTCTGCTGTCGCTGGCGGCGCTCACCGCGTCTTCTACCAATGCTATTAATGTTCGCATGGGCGTGAGGTTGATTGACCACATCGAGAATCAAGTAAGTTTCACGCGTCTGGTCCAGACAGACACTCTCAGACACAACAAATTGACCACATTTCTACCTACCTTACCTAGGCTTCCCCCTTCTCCAAACGGGACGACACTGATCTGACTTTACTCTACCCGGCGCATAACTTCTCCGTGCCTGTTGACCACTTTCACAATGAGACCAAGTACGAACCGCACTGTAATGATACTTTTAATCTACGATACTGGTTTGATGCTTCTCACTACCAAGCTGGAGGTCCCGTGATCATCTTGCAATCCGGCGAGACCAGTGGCAAATCCAGACTTCCATTTCTGCAAAAAGGTCTCTTGGCCCAGATGGCAGAGGCCACTGGTGGAATCGCCGTCGTGCTGGAGCATCGCTACTATGGCACTTCGTATCCGGTCCCGGATTTGTCGACGGAAAACTTCAGATTTCTGACGACTGAACAAGCAATGGCTGATGAAGCTTACTTTGCCTCGAACATTCAATTTCCTGGTTTGGAGGAGCATGGCGATTTGACCGCAAAGACGACGCCCTACATCGGGTATGGCGGCTCATATGCAGGCGCCTTCAATGCCTTCTTACGCGTGCAATATCCTGACATCTTTTGGGGCACCATTTCCAGCTCGGGAGTCACGAAAGCCATTGACGACTATTGGCAATACTATCAGCCTATTATTGAGCACGCGCCTCCAGACTGCGTCGCCTCTCATCGAGCATTGGTCAGCTTCTTGGATGGCATTCTCATTGGCAAGAAGCATCTGTCCACCGAGCTCAAGACCGTCTTCGATATGCAGAACATCACCTATGACGACGATTTCGCTTCCGCGATCACGGTCAATCCTATTGGGGGCTGGCAAAGTCTCAATTGGGATCCGGCTGTCAGTAGTCATAAATTCTACAGCTACTGCAGTAACATTACCTCCGCCGAGATTCTCTATCCGGGAACCGAGAGCAAGAGATCAGCAGTAGAGAAGCTTATTGAGGAGTCTGATAGCGAAGCAGACGTCAACGTCAATTCCATCCTCAACGTGATCGGCTATACCAACCTCACACAAATATCCAAACAAATCTCAGCAAACAACACCCAGGACCAATACTTTGGCACTACGCGTAACGTCACCTACAACTCTCTCACGAGCATCGAAGAAGCCGCTTGGAAGTCCTGGCCATACCAATACTGTACCGAATGGGGTGTAAGTTCGTTCCCCTCTCATCATTCCTTGACGGAGGAAAGAAACAAAAGAAAAAAAAACACACCTCAAAACGTAGAAACCACGCCCTCACAAAAAATACTAATCGAACATATACACATATAGTTCTTCCAAACCGGCAACACTCCCCCCGAATACGGCCTCCCTCTCGTCTCCCGCACCACCGACCTCGCATACAACAGTCTCGTCTGCCAACTCGCCTTCAACGTGACGTCGCGACCCAACCTGCAAGCGGTAAACAAATACGGCGGATACGACATTTCGTACCCGCGACTAGCCATCGTCGACGGCGAGTGGGACCCCTGGAAACCGGCCACACCGCACGCCTACGAATGGGGAGCTCGGAATCGCAGCAGCAGCGTTTCGGAGCCGTATATTCTGATTTCCGAGGCCGTGCATCATTGGGATGAAAACGGGGTATTTTCGAATGAGACGGTGCAAGGAACGCTGCCGCCGAAGAGAATTGTGGATGTGCAAAAGTGGCTTGTGGAGACGGTGATGGCGTGGATGTTGGAGTGGGAGTTGGAGAGGGGGTCGTGGAGGCAGGAGGTATAGGTAGGTAGGAATGGAAGGAAGGGAGGAAAGAAGGAGATGGACATGTGGAGAGAAAGAGTGGAGAGATAGGCGGCGGGGAGAGAAGGTGGAAAGAAGCATGATCGGAACGATGGAAAGAACAATGGAAATCTGTGAGGATATAATACACTGCATGTGTATACATATACATTACACCTTGTACGGGCAAGTATGAGGCTCATTATCATCATCATCGTTATCATCATCATCGAGACGGTTCCCGTCCTTTTTTTCTGAATCGACTTTCATCAATCCTCCAATCCCACACTCTTCCTCCTCCCCCACACCTCATCGGCATCCTTCTTCCCCTTGGTCTCTGGCACATACCAACCAATAAAGACTCCGAATAGCACAGCAAAGGCGGCAAAGATGAAATAGACTTGCCCGGGGGCCATTCGGGCATTCAGCAGCGGGAAAAACTGTGCCACAATAAAAGTCGCTATCCAGTTGGCGGCCAAAGCCCAACTTTGCACCGCACCCACGGCTTCAGAGCCTACAAGCTCCGAGGCGAGGATAAAGGGGATGGGACCCAGACCGAGGCCGAAGGAGGCTACAAAGAGGATGACAGCTACTGCGCTGAGGACTTTGATGGAATGCATCATTCCGATGGCGAGCAAGAGGGAGCTGAGGCCCATTCCGGTGATGGAGAGCAGGAGGCAGCGGATACGGCCGAGTTTATCTGCGAGCGGAGCGCAGGATGTTGTGATGATGATGTTGACTGCGGCGACTGCGACGTTGAGGATTGCCGAGTTGGCGGCTAGGAGGGAGGAGAGGAGTGATACGCCGTACATTACTATGCTGTTGATGCCGGTGAATTGTTGGGCCTAGCAATGGGTTAGTCTTGTGAGTTGTGGCTGCGAAGTGTGAGCTCAAGACGGAGATGGACAACTTACGACCATGATTGCTATGACGGATATGACGGCGGATTTCGTGTCTGGGTGGGTGGTGACTTCGAAAAAGCCCAGTGCATCTTTCTTTTTGTTGGAGCTGTACCTTGTCGTTTCATGGTTGGATAGCAGGTTGGCTTCTTCGTCGTCAGAATACTGCTCCACAGAAGTACCGAGGGCGGAGATCTCGTCCTCGATATCTGCATGTGGACCTCGTAGCTTTCTCAATACGCTCTTCGCTCGCGATATCTCGCCCATATCCGCCAGATATTTCGGGCTCTCTTGACCAGCTAGGACCAGTCCCAGCATCTGGAGCAGCGCGATCGCCCCACCCACTGCCAGAATGATTCTCCATAGTTGTCCCTTGCTCAAAAAGAGACCTAGCGCTTGTGTGATCAGGATACCGCAATTGGTGGCAATCTGGGTGAAGGCGCCAAAGAAGCCTCTCTTGCTGGGTGGTGAAATCTCGCTAATGTAGATGGGAACCACGACCGTTGCTCCTCCTGCGCCGATTCCGGCTATGAGACGGCCCAAGGCCATAACGCCTACATTGGGCGCAGCCGCCTCGAATAATGGGCCCACGACAGCGAATGCGCTGAGGTAGATCATGGCTCTGAGTCTTCCATATCTAGCCGCGACTGGACCTGCTGATAGAGCTCCAAGCAGGCCACCCAGAGTGAAGGAGGAGGACACCAGGCCGAATTGCGTGGGGTTCATGGGGATGCATTGTGGTAGAGAGGAGGCGGTCGAGGGCGCGGAAGTGTCGTGGAAGACGAGGTGCTTGATGCGGTCGAGGGAGGAGGGTCCGGCATGCTGCTGGGCGCAAGTGATGACTTGTTGGGGGGCGTTGAGCTCGGCGAGGTGGTAGCCGAAGAGCAGAGGGCCGAGTATGGCGGTGCTGAGGAGCTGGAGCAAGTTGGGGGTCGTCATGCTTGGTGGTGGTGGTGGTGGTGGTGGTCAGACGCGACGCGTTGGTGAAGGGCAGACTACCTCCTAGGAGGTATCATACATGTAGTCCATACGTTCCACCGGCTTCCACCGCCCCGCCCCGCCCCGCCCCGTCCGCCAGTACAGCATGACTTCCATCAACAATAACCCGCCTTCCGTCCCTCCGCCAGGCCCAGCGGTTCCCGCTCCGCTGCTGCCGTCCGCCCCTCCGAGTGTAGGGACAATACCAACGCACTCGCTTAAAAGAAGCGCACCGGCCGCCGTGGATGGTAAGTGGCAGGCATCTAAGACTACCTAATGCCTTCCATATGGAAGCCTCGTGGGGACCGGCTGTATCGCCTGCTCGGCGACGAGGCGATGAGGCGAGAACTAACATCATTCTACTCTCCCAGTGGCCGACGCTCCATCGCTGGTGAGAATGAACGCCACGCCATATGCGCCGCAAAGGCATATCAACGACAACTATGACATTGTCGGTTTCATCAGCAGCGGCACATATGGACGCGTATATAAAGCGGTCAATAAGCGTGGTGTTCACCAGGCAAATCCCGCGAAGCATCCCGATGGCAGGCCCATCGAAGCCTTTGCCATCAAGAAGTTCAAGCCCGACAAGGAGGGCGAGCTGCAGTACACGGGCATCTCACAGTCGGCCATTCGAGAAATGGCTCTGTGTACGGAATTGAGCCACCCGGCTCTCATTCATCTGGTCGAGATCATTCTCGAAGCAAAATGCATCTTCATGGTCTTCGAGTATGCCGAACACGATCTTCTGCAAATCATTCACCACCATAGCCTGTTGCCTCGAACCCCCATACCTGCATCGACTCTTCGCTCGTGTATGTACCAGATCTTCTCCGGTCTCCTGTATCTCCACCAAAACTGGGTCATCCACCGAGACTTGAAGCCCGCCAACATCATGGTCACATCGGGTGGAGCGATCAAGATTGGAGATCTCGGGTTGGCTCGACTCTTCTGGAAGCCGCTGCACGCACTCTTCTCGGGCGACAAGGTCGTCGTGACCATCTGGTATCGTGCACCCGAACTCCTCCTCGGCAGTAGGCACTACACGCCCGCCATCGACCTCTGGGCCGTAGGTTGCATCTTTGCCGAACTTCTCAGTCTCAGGCCCATCTTTAAGGGAGAGGAAGCCAAGCAAGACTCAAAGAAAGCCGTACCCTTCCAACGCAACCAAATGGGCAAGATTGGTGAGATTCTTGGTCTCCCCAGGAAGAATGAATGGCCTTTACTCGCCTCCATGCCCGAATACCCCAATCTCTCCAGTGTCAGCATGCACAATCCCGCAGTCAACCGACCCATGGGTCTGGAAAAATGGTATCGCAACACGTTACAGAATAACCACTACGGAAGAAATGCTCCCGATGATAGTGCATTGGATCTGCTCAAAAGTCTCCTCAGATACGATCCGTTAAAACGTATGACAGCCGAACAAGCGCTTCAACATCCGTATTTCACTGCTAGTATTGGTACTGGAGGAGGGGCAGGAGGATACTCTTCCTATTCTCCTTCTACCACCACGACCACGACCGCGACCACTTCCTCTTCTTTTGCGGCGGCGGCGACGGCAGCAGCAGCAGCAGCAGCAACAGCGAAAATTCAAGCCTTGTATTCGAATTGTTTTGAAGGGTTGGAAAATAAATATCCCCCGCGAAAAGTCAGTACCGAAGCGCATAATGAGATTGGCACCACGACAACGACGACGACGACGACGACGACGAATCATAATAGTGCTGTGACGGGCTCGAAGAGGAGTGCGGCTATTCAACAGCAGGCACAACAACAGCAGCAACAGCAGCAGCAGGACGAGAGATTATTGGGGCCTGTGCAGAAGAAGATGAGGGATGGGTAGACGACTACCAGGTATCAATAGATACCTGATGTACCTACCTTGCCTTATAGATGTAGAACTTGGATAATTACCTTGGTGGATGATGATGGTAGTCTTTTTGACAGTGTATATATATTATACCAAAATGCCACAATGATACTATGCTACCACTACTACTACTCTTGTCAGTCTGAAAAAAAAAGGAGAAGAAGAAAAATACATGTACCAAAAACAAAAACATGCTATGCTGCCTACAACGCCTCGCTGTTTTTACTGACACTACCCAGATGACGACAATAGCAACCCACAACAGCAACAACAACAACAACAACAGCGGCAGCATCAGCAGCAGCAGGACTTTCCTTCCGACTGCCCTGCCCTGCCCTGCTCTGACATGCCCTATACCTGTTCAAGCAGAAGAAAGAAGGAAGTTTTTGGGACCAGTCTGTTCTTTCTTCCTTTCTTCCCTTGGCCTCATCATCATACTCCCATCATCTTCATTCTGATGCCCTGCTCATCCTCTCATGAAGCCGTAATCAACACATAACTGGTAATAGCATTCATCCTCTCGGCACTCAACTTCAACCCCACTTTCAAAAACTCCCGTGCCAGATCCCTCAAATCCTCCCTCTGTTGCATTTCTTCCCATTTCTCCGGCGTCAACAACCACGCCACACTTTCCCTTTCCGCATACACCGAACACGTCCTCTCGGTTTCACTGAAAAAGGGAAGTTCCCCGCATGTCGTCCCTGCGACAATGGATTCGTGGTAGTGGCCTTGTTCGAGGGTGTATTCTGCTCGGAGGAGTCCGGATTGGAGGATGTAGAAGCCGTCCGGGGGGTCGCCCTTGGAGTAGAGGAGTTGACCTTGGGAGAAGTGCTTGGGCGTGAAGAAGGGGAGCGCGCGGAACCAGAAGTCTTCGGTGCGAGTGGTGAGATCTTGAAAGGCTTGCAGGATGAGCGGGAGAGGTTGTTTGAGGTTGGACCATTTGGCGTGTTGTTGAGCCGTGTGGTTGTTTTCGGACATGGTTGCCGCTGCAGCTTCGTGGCGGGCGAAGGCGCGCGGAGAGCCGAAGAGGGAGTCTAGTTTCGAGAGATTGTGAGAGGTGTTGTCTAGCTTGGGGTTATCATTGTTGTCCTTGGGAGGGATATTCTGAATTTGCATTGGTGGGGAGTCGCCGCCGGCTGTTAGGCTTTGGGATTGCTTCTCTGTTAACGTGATGAGGAGAGCATTTTCGCATGCTTCGAGAGCGCCGTTGAGGTTTTCGAATACTTTTGGTGGTGGCGTTTCGTCGCTCTCTTCAAAGAGCCCGTCCATTTGTAGACTGCGGCCTACATCATCTTCGAGATTGACACCTGCAATGACCATTTCAACATCTCTGCGTCTGAGGATACGATGCATGCGGCCAAATGCTTCGGCTGCCGAGAAGTCGATGCCGGTGACATGCGAGAAATCCAGAATCAAGTAGCGGATCGGTGTCTGAGCAAACGTCTCTGCGTCAATGTTGGCACGTACCCGTTTCTCGACGTCTACTATACTGCCGAAGAAGAGGTAGCCCGCGATTTTGACGATACGAATCTGCGGGCCCACGCGATGCAGGTATGCTCGTTGTCTTGGGTGGCGGCGGACGGTGGACTCTGCAATCTCTCCCGAGAACTCGGCACGAATGACGGACTTGCGAGAAGTCTGCACCACGTAAACGAGACATGCCAGGCCGATTCCGATCGCAACGCCGACCACAAAGTCGTATATACCCATCACGAAGGCAATGACGAAGATGGTGAGGTATTCCAACAAACCCAGACGTCCGCGGGTGTCCCAGAGAGCCTCCTTGGCCAGGTCGATACCCAGGTAGTAGATGAGAGTGCCGACGACCACTACAGGTACGTAGCCAATCACAACGGGACCGATGACCCAGAGGACTGCAGTTGCTGCTGCGAGCATATATCCCGCAAGTCGTGAATCGCCTCCAGTATCCATAAAGAGCACGCTGTTGACGTACACGAGATAGTTCTGAATGCTGCCGACGCATCCCGAGAGAGTATTCGAGACACCATGCATGATCAGTTCCCGGTTGATACTTACATTGTCTTCTTGCATCTTCATGGCCAAGTTGGGGATATTGATGGGCACATGCAGAATGCCAAAGAACGTCAATGCAAACTGCGAGGGGATCGTCCTGGCGACAGCTTTCCAATCTACGATATTGAATCGGTAGTAGCTGTAGAAGTTGTAAAACGTCTTGTCCGCAGCCGGGCTTGCAAAGACCCATCCCGCCTCACGAAGGTTCTCCATATTGAGCGAAGGAACGGCGACCGTAATGATGTAGAAGATGACAGTGATGGCGATGTAGTAGGCGGGCACCAAGAACGGCCTGTCGTAGTATCGCTTAATGACCAGCAAGAGCACCGCTAGTGCGAGAGGCGGTAGCCACTGGGCAATACTCATTGGCGCGATGAGCTTCAAGAAGACTTCCTTGGTGAATGCCAGATTGCCATCCAGTCGAACGGACACTTCGAGCCCGGTCAGGATCAGGAAAATTCCCACGCCTCCGATGCAGCCGACCAGAATGGAGTGCGGGAAGAACGAAACCAAGGTGCCAAGTCTTGCCGCACCCAGGCCAAAAAAGACAATACCAGTGAGGATTGAGCTCATGGCATATGAAGTGATGACAGTCGCTCGGAGGGCATCTGGGTTCTCCGTTCCCATCTTCGCGATGATCATATACGTCATCTTGTGGAAGAATGGAACCACTTCAATCATTTCGGAGCCCACACCGCCGCGAAAGATACTCCCAGTAGAGTATACCAGCTGCGATACAATGCAGCTGACGTAGAACATGGACACACCGTCAGCGCCCATCTGGGAGAAGGTCTCCTCGCCCAGCGGGAACAGAATGATGCCATATGACAATGCATCAAGCAGGTTGAGCAACAGTCCCAGAAAGACAGCTGGTAGAGTACTGGCAGGTCGGACGAGTACAGTCTGATATATCTTGGGAAGATTCCAGGATTTCGGATTTGACATTGTCCTCGCCGTACGCGTGGCAGCAGCATAAAAGGATGGACAGTGATGGGCGGATAGTCGATCCCAGACAGCTATATTGCTGCTCTTCTGATCGGCCGGCTGGCCCTCGAGCTCTCCAGCAGATCCATACTGCTGCTTGCGGCTTGAAGGCAGCCGTTCACGCGGGAGAAGTGGCGTCCGCTCCTCAACGCGCATGTCATGCTCGTCCTCATCGTTTATGGCAACTTCTGGGATGCGGCTCGGTCGCCGATAGGGCTTAGTGCCGGGAGACGATGGAGTTCCATCCTCGTTATACATCAGGAAGGCGTCACCGTTGGCTAAACCTCGGAAGTCTGAGCCCCGATGCTTCGAAGTCTCCTCTGGTGTTACGGGCTCGGACTGCTCTTGGATAGATTCGTGAAGGCGTTCATGCACGGAGGAACGACGAGAATGGTCTTGTGTGCCGTTCTCGTGGTCACGGCCGTGAAAACGCTTTGCCATGTCAGAATCGCTCAGAAAGGACGAAGAGAGTTCTGCAGTCTGCTCGCGGACGCCGGCGGATGAATAGTGCACATCTGCTCATTGTGAGTGCGATCCCAAGTCACGGGAAGCGAAAAGATGGGCGGCGTACCTTGATGAGGACCATGGTTTTGGGTCAGGATATGAGATCTGCTGGGCAAGCTGTTCCCATGTATGGACGATGTGGTCGAGAAGGCGCGGGGCCGAGACTTGGTGGCGGGGGCAGAGGAGTCGTCGTCGGTATCTCCATTGGCGGTGCGCGTGGCGTCTTCTTGGTGGTGGTGGAGGTGATGTTGTTGTTGTTGTTGTGAAGACATTCTCCGCTTCTTGTGCAGGTGAAGAGAGGACATGACGGCAGAGTGAGACCGACGGTCGTGCCTGCCCAGCCCGTGAGAGTCGAGTTCTAGCCGGAAAAGGGAAAAATGAAGAGTGTGCAGGTGTTGACGCCAGTGCCAGGAGCAAGCACGCCACGCACGAAGAGGAGTTGTAAAAACATGTATGTAGGAGGTACAGGATATAGTTTGCAAGCTGGAACCGAACTAAGGGAATAGCCTTTGTGGCTACTGAAAAGAGGACCTGGTAGAAAAGAAACCTAGTTCTATAACCTAGGTAAAGGGAGGGAGAAGTAGGAGGTAAAAGGTAGAACTGTAGGTACTCATGTACATGTACCTATACCTCTAGTGAGGTAGAGAACTTTCTCGCACGTGGAGAGATGTCTGGCGACAACATGATGATGATGATGGATGATGATGATGGATGATGATAATAATAATATCATGATGCATGTGGCACAGTAATCATACAGCTGCCCAAGAGGAACAGCATTGGGCCCACTCGGCACTGAAGAAAAAAGAAAAAAGAAAAAAAGAAAAGAAAAAAAGAAAAAACACGCACAGGATGCATAAGTTCCATTTACTAGGAGGTAGGTACAGTACAGTACAGACTGAATATTACCGTAGTCAATTCTAGGCAATTGCGGCAAGCTTGGCCTCTCACGGCACAGCGCTTGGATGCATAGGTAGAAGTAGACAGGAGTAGACGGTAGACGGTACCTCCTAGACCGACCGACCGACCGTTCGTTCCCAAGGCAAAGCCAAGAGTATGTATGTACAGTAGAACCTGCATTTACGGGCATGGCATTGTTTGACCCCACTACAATCAATAAAAGTTTTTCTTTTTTCCTTTCTTCACATAGTTTTGAGGCATATATGTATATATTGCGTGTACAGAGATTAATGTGAGGCATTAAAGGTACATGTACCTACTCATTCTCCCCCGCATACTACCTCCTACTGAACATCAGAAAAAGAATATAAAAAAAAATCGGAAAAATCGGAACAAAAGGCAAAGCACGGTTCCGCGCGGAATCTCTCTGCGAAATCGGTAGACCCCGCTACCTCCTAGTACGGTAAGGTAGTACCTCACCCAGACTCTACAGTAAGGTAGTAATCATGTGTAGGTAGTAGGTACATGTAGGTAGGTACAGTAGAATTCCCAGCCGAGTCTCACAGCACCAACATCATCCAAGGACATCACGACTTCGTAAGCTCAATAGCATCCTCCTCGGCCATCCGCAGCACGAAATTCCGGAGAGACCGATCGGGCGCCAGCTGCAGAGCCACGTGACCAGAGCGATCCCTCTTGGACGAGTCGGCGCCAGCTTGCAACAATTCGACGGCCGTGTGGCCATGTCCCTCCGCAATGGCGTGATGCAGGGCAGTGGCGCCATCGACATCCGTCGCATCGACGGGACTGCCATGGTGCAGTAACAGTTTCACCAGGGGGCTACTGCCAATAGCAGCAGCGCGGTGCAGAGCGACTTGACCACGTCGATCTCTCACGCGCGCACTCGCTCCATGCGCGAGGAGTTTCTGGACCACGTCGACGTGCTTCTTGGAGACGGCGAAGAAGAGCGCGGTTTGGTGCTGGTGGTTCTTCAAATCCACGTCGGCACCTTGGTGGAGCAACAATGTGACCATGTCTTCTCCATCGCGTCGACTGGCCGCCATCATCAACGCTGTCCATCCAATCCCATCCTGTGCGTCGACGTCGGAGCCCTTGAGACCGAGCAGCATCTCTACAATGGGAAGACGATTGTACGAGGCTGCCCAGTGCAGAGGGAGTCGGTCATCCTCGTCGCGTTTCGACGCCAGTTTCTGGTCCTTGTCGAGGAGAAATTCCACCTGTCGTGCTAAAAATAAAAAACAAACGAAGAAAATAGAACAATGTTGTCGTCAGAATGATTTTCCCGCTTTCCTTATACCTCCTTTCTCGATACATATATCTCTTCTTCTTCTTCTTCTTC
Organism: Sphaerulina populicola P02.02b; assembly: GCA_000291705.1. NCBI lineage: Eukaryota > Fungi > Ascomycota > Dothideomycetes > Mycosphaerellales > Mycosphaerellaceae > Sphaerulina > Sphaerulina populicola. The sequence goes on from JH792496.1 coordinate 136,872, forward strand.
TTCTTCCAGCTTGCTTACATACTCTGACCCTCGCGACAAGCCGCGTGCAGCGCAAATTTGGATGCCAATTCCTCGTTCATCTTGTCTTTTGTCCTCTTGTCTTCAAGTTTTCCTCTTGTCTTTTTTCCCTATTTTGGTTGGGTAGGTAGGTAGGTACCACCGGTATCGTCGTATCTTCTCTCAGTACTTCTCTCAGTAGTAGAAATTTGAACACGCGTTTTGCATCCATTTCGCTTCGGCAGACTGACTCTGTCTCTGACGCCATCTCATCTCGATCGGCGCTTGCCGTGCGGCATCTACCGGGAGGTACCGGCGGAGTAAAACAGGCAGGGCAGGCAGGGCACCCTGATCTGCAGAACATGTGATTTTCACAAGACTACTATGCTTGTGCTTGTGCTTGTGCTTGTGCATGTGAATTACTACATTGTACCTCCTTTTAGGCCGCCTATAACCTCTGCTATCCATCACGTTGGTCACATGTACGGGCAGGTATGTAGGTAGGTAGGTACATGTAGGTACTAACTTCACTTGAGAGGATTTGATATTCCGCACCGTAGCAGAAGTACTCCACCTTGCTTGCTCAGCTGCACTCTGCTGCCTTCCATTGCCATCCCCTCTTCCCTACTTTACTACACTACCTACCTTACCTGGAACTCCCTACCTTACCCACACCAGAATCTCCCCCCCATCTTTACCCAACTGAACCCCTTCCCCTCCCGGATTCACTCGCAAGTTCTTATTGTAATAAGAATCCACCACCTGCAAGTTCGGCTGAATCCAACGTCCCTCTTCGACTTCCTCGTGTAGTAGTAATCGGTACTCGATATGATGTCGACTCAAAGGAGCCAAACTCATCGTTCGGAATTTATGTCCACTAAATCCAAACTCGTTGCTAGCCTCCATCGTCACTGCGAAAGTGAGGAAGTGGGTCGAAGGGTTTTCGAGATGGTATTGTAAAATGTGGTACTCTTCGTTCTGCGTCTTCTCCCTCGGCGAGATGGTGCACAAGACTCTGGGTTCGGTTGTTGGAATCGTCAACCGAGGTGCTGCGATGATGGTTTCTGCTGCCTCCTCGCCTGCGGAGCCGGTGGTCGTCGACCAGGTCACAATCAGTGATAGGTCGAGATGGGTAGGTCGTCTGTCATCGAGGGAGAACTTCTGTGTTGTCAGCTGGAATTCGGACATCTTTTTCTCTCCTGGCCCGAGGGAGAGCGCTTCTCCTTCTTCTTCTTTCTCTTTCTCCTGAACCGCGTTTCCAATGGTACACAACGCCCCTCCCTGCACTTCATGAACCGCGAGTTCCACTTTTCGCACCAGGATTTCTTGATCTGTACGAGAAGATAACTGAGCTCCAAGGTGCCACAATTGTTTCACGCCATCTAGAACCTCCTCTGTGGCAGAGGGCACCGAGAAGTAGCTCGGCCAAGGATCCAAATGTAATCGAGGCGCGAACGTGAACTTGGCTTCAAAAGCAGGCACAACCTTCAAATCCATCCACGTTGTCTTCGTTAATGTAGTATCAGGATCTGAAGCGAGAGTGTACTGCATATCCAACGCCAATGTGACGGTAGTCGCCTCGGGTGGCGCGTAGACGAAAAGTTCCATCATCACAATCGCAGAGGCGGCGAGGTTAGAGACGGCTTTTGTGATGTCGAATGGTGGCTCGTCACCTGCCCACTTGAGGTCGAGCGCTTGATCATCATCGCTGCTCTCGATCCGAGGTGTAATGGCGCCTGTCACAGCTTCGGCTTCTCCATTGTGTAGTTCGATGCTGAGGCGGATATGCTCATCCGTAAAGTACTGTATTCGCGCGTCTTGCAGCGCGATTTGTACTTTGGGTGGTTTAGGAAGAATGGCCATGAAACGTGAGTCCATATGTGGAAGCAAGAAAGTGTCCATGTCGCCGTCCTTTGCGATATGCCATCGGTTCGTGGGCAAGATGCTTTCTTGAGACAATCTATGTCGCAGGGCGAACTGTGACGTTTCGACATGGATCACAACATCATTGACATCACATACACGAGCGTCTCGTAGCATGACGGCGAACTCTAGCGTTTTGGCAGTCTGTGGGCGGAATCGTAGATCTGCTGAGGACTCCAAACTGCCATCGTCGAGCTCTCGCATTGACTGTAGTGAGTGCAGTGGCGTTGCCATTGCAACATCCGATTCTGCTCCGTCGTGGCGGATGATCACCTGCTTGTTGCCGAGCTTCACTGCGACAGATGAAATCTGGAGCGGCTTCGTAGTTGGCGGAGCATTGAGCTTCAATGTCAACTGACATTCTTGTGCTTCGCCGACATAGCTGCGCAGAGTGCCAAATGCGAAATGAGTGGTGAATGGACAGAGCCTGGTTTTATCAGTGAAAGTTAAGGAGACGGGCTCTTCCCCTTGTCGATCATGCAAACAGTTGGTCAGGTCAAGAGTCGTATCTGGGGCATCGATATGCGCAATGGCAAGCAGTTCCCAGACCACAGCAGGTATCGTGGATGAGAGCTGTGGTGATTGGTCGTGGCGTGCGCATTCTAAAAGCATGAGCAGCAAGCGCCTGAACGGTATGTGCCAATCGTCGGCTCGCCACGTGCATTCTTCCCACAGCATGGTAAGTAGTCGCAGAGCATCTGATCGACGCCCAGCATTGATGAGGTCCTCCGCCAGCTCCAGCTTTATTTGCTCACTCATTCGAGCTTGTTGGCGGGCATCAAACTCTTCCGCTGCTCGAATACAAGCTCTTCCGAGCTCAGTGACATGATCGTAGGCACCGTCTCCTAACAGTGGTGCTTCCTGATGTGGATCTGGTACGAGGTACGAGTCGTATGTTTGCCATCGATTAGCTACCGAAGACGCGGGTGACTGACCTGGAGGCACACGATCTTCTTCTGGGATGGCCAAAGCCTTCTCCCAGCGAGCACGTATGCCTTTGGCGAAGAGTCGAAGCCAATAACCGGAATGATGCAGAGAATACCATGCAGGCAGTCGTTCCCCTATTGCTGCTCCCTTTTCTGGTTGCGCGTACACCTGAAACCCTGGTGGATCGCTTCCGGTGTCATGTGACTTACGCAGCGGAGTGAAGTCTGCGAGCTGGACGAGCTGCGACATGATATTCGCCCATCGACTCTCCCATGCATTCCAGCAATAGGTTGCGGACCCCTTTCCACGTCTGTCGAGCAGATCCCGCACGCGGCTCTTGTAGTTTACCCACGACTGCACGGCCCTTGTAGTCTGGCCGTTCCAAAGTTGACAACGCAATATACGTAGAGCAGTCGCATCCGACAGCAATCTCACTTCGTCCCATCGGGGAGACCAATTCGAAGTCGTCTCGAATACACCACCTTCCGTGGTGAAGAGCTCCTCCAGAGCCGCAGAGAAATGTCGCTCTGCCACATCCATTTCCTGTCTGAACTCGGCAAAGACGCCTTGTTTGACCTCATAGCGCACATTCCATCCCGACTGGGTTGTAGCTTGCGATGCACCTCCAACTGGAGTACCTGAAAGAGGAGGAGGCCCGCCCCTTGCCTTCTTCCGTCGAGCACGCTTTGTCAGATCTCTGTAGTACTCTATACAAGATGGCTGTAGCAATCGCATCATATCTTGCACGAATATTGTGATTTCCGCTTCTGCAGACATTGGCGGCATAAAGAAAAGACCTGTTTTAGCATCGAGACTCGCCGCTCTGCGCATCACTCCTATCCGATCTTCGAGATCAGGCGCATCAAGGATGCTACGATCACTGATGAGAATTACAGCAAAACGTGTCTTGAACATTGACCGCGTCAGGGCATGTTTGATGGCGTTGATATCTCCTTTCAGGCGCTCGTCCTGCGAGGCCTCGTTTGCTCGAATCTGAAAGACAGCCACAAAGAGGCACGGGACTTGGTGCTGATGTTTATGTAGCCATAGCGGTGTAAAGACGCCATCTGGAAACACGGGAGAGCCTGGCGACAGCGGAGACAATGGAGAATGGAGCTCAGCATTCCGAGCGACAGGAGGAGACTCGGATCCAGGTACCTTGGGCAATGGAGCAGCCTTCCGTGCAGGTAGAGTATACGACCTGCCAACGGTCTTGATCTGGTAACGGACACTCCCGGTGGATCCTGGCAAGGCTGTAGAGTTCCAAGCACAGCCAGTGCCGTCTAAAGCCCTCAGGCCCTGGAGAAGACGCATTGCCTGGTCGGAAAGGCATTCTGGAGACTGCGTTGATATACGAGCACCATATTCTTGTCGGCCAGGAGGCGAGCCATCGTTGTCTAATTCCCCGAAGCCTGACACCAAGACAAGTGGCAGATTGTGCTGGACATAGTCGGGTGGGTATGCTTCCATGCTGTCTGCCACAGGCCGCTGGTGCCACTAGCGCTGCATGTCGATGGTAAGTGAAGTCTGTTGTTTCAGGGGGTAGGTACATACTGTATTCATGCTGTATCTAGTAGGTAGATGTAGTCGGAGCCCGTCGAAAGCATCGCTTAGTCATCAAGGACGAACTTCTCCATATTGATCTGATGCATCCTACATCGACACCACGACATCGACATGATTGAATGCCCAAGTTCTTTGTTGCCCACCGATCGGGCGCCCACCGAGTGGCTGCCATCGCCCTATACCGCACCCTCGTTTCGCAATGTGGGCAGCTAGACATTCCCGCCGACCGCGGCCGCCAACTGCTCCATCTGGTCAGGCATCGCTTCAATCAATTTCGACACACCACCTCCCACCGCGAGCTCAAGCTATTGTTCGAGGCCGGCTACGAGGCCGTGGACCGTCTGGATGCTGCCGTTGAGGGTGACGAGCTGAGCAAGAATTATGTGTTGGACTTGCTACGTCGGGCGCCCCACAACGTGGCGGGCAGAATCATGAACAGAAACTCCGTCAGTGACGACTACAACGAGCCTTTTCCTCCGCCAGTCGCTGCGGAAGCCTCTCAAGATACCTCTCCCAGCCGCACCTCGATCTTCGAACGCGCCATTCCCGATTACCAGCTCGGGGGGACGGGAAAACGACAAATTCCCAAGATCTTCAGCGCCAATGCCATCCCCGTGCTCCGTTTCAAGAAGCCTCAGTCACCAGCCTTGACAAGCTATCTCATTTCGCGTATCGAGCAACGACAGAAACGCCACAATCTCCGACACCGTTTAGAAGCCGAGCTACAGGTCGCTCTTCTCGAAGACCAATGGGACGATATCATGTACAAACATACTGGCTTCAAAGACGGAAGTTCTGAACACCTCTTATTGCCGCTTACACGCCCCGAGCCTACACACCCCGAGCCTCGTTGGACGGGGGAGATTGCATCTGAGCTGCGGCAGGTCAACAAAAGACTCGACGACGAAAAAGCCAAGAACCGAGCCATGGCAGAAAAAATGTACCAAGTCATTGATCGGGAGACAAAGTTGCTCGCACAAGAGCAGGAGCAAGAGCGAAGAGGAAAAGAGGCGCGAAAGCAGGAAATTGGAGACGGATTGGAAGGCTTGACTGATATGGTGGAAGGAATCATTGTGGCTGATCGGAAGACAATCGCACAAGAGCAGGAGCAAGAGCGAATAGCAAAAGAGGCGCGAAAGCAGGAAATTCGAGACGGATTGGAAGGCTTGACTGATATGGTGGAAGGAATCACTGTGGCTGATAATGATGATGAAAATGATGATGAACATCATCTTGATTCGAAAACTCAGAAATATCAACCGTTTTAGCTCTTACTACTACTACTACTAGGTACCTCCCTACTCTACCTTACCTACGTTACGACACGTGTTACGTGTATAGACTTCTCTTCTCTTCTCTTACTCACTCACTTATTCGGATTTTCCCAATTCACTACCTTGCCGTCCCTTGCCTTCTTACTCTACTCATCTTTTCTCGACAACAACAACAACAACAACAACAACAACAACATCATCATCATCATCATCATCATCAATGATACATGTATCTCCTGCGGTCCTATATACCTTATTACATGAACGATATTTGCACACTGGGGAGAACAGAAAAGAGAAAAAAACAGAAAAAAAGAAACAAGAATGGAATACGAACGAGTACTACTGGGGTACAATCAATCAATCAATCAATCAATCAAATCGTTCATCTGTGGTAGTAGTTCAAAAAGCGGGGGTATATTGTGAGGTTGGGGTGAGTTACCTAAGGTCAGGTAGGTAAAAAAAAGAAAAGAGAAAAAAAAANAAAAAAAAAGAGCCGCCAAGCGCAAAGACAACAACAAGAAGACCAAGCAGCTAGCTAGCTGCTGCTGCTGCTGCTGCGCCTCACCGGCAGGCAGCAAGAATCGAGCTTCCTCCAACCAAATTTGTCCAAAACGAGGTAGGTAGGCACTGGATAACGCCCATTCGCACGCTCTGCCAGAGAAAAAGCCTCCGTCATACATGGAGATGCATGACACGCTTGTCTTGAGCCGTCAAGACCCCCGAAGAGCCCCTTAATCATCCCGAAGACAGACCCGCTGCATTCGACGCATACTATGCCTCTTGTGCAGCAAAAGCCGCTTTGACTTCAGCTGCCAAGGTGTTCTCCTGCGGAACTACCGGTTCTGCCTGCTGGGCGAGCTGTTCTGCAAACTTTTGGTCCTCATGCTGCTGCTGTTCTGCGTCTTGCGGCTGTGCGTATTCGAGCAGTTGTTGGACAATCTGCTGGTGCTGAGCAAATTGATGATGATGATGATGGTGATGATGATGTTCTTCTTGTTGTTGTTGATGATGGTGCTCTTCATGTTGCTGGTGGTCAAGCTCTGGGTGTTGTTGATGCTGTTGTTGCTGCTCGTGCTGAACGTGATGATTTTGGCCGCCCGTCTGCTGTGCCCAAAGATTCATAGTTTCTTTCAGCCGCTGCATCTCCTCGGCATTCATGGCTACAGTTGCTTCCAGTTGTCGGATCCGATCGGCCTGGAGCGCATTATCTGCACGAAGTCGTGCAAGTTCTTGGTCCGAAGTCTCGACCAGATGTGATGCACCATAGTCGTCTTGAGATTGAGGTGGCATCGAGCGTTTTCTCTTCAGACCGGTTGCAAGCTGCGACATCTCATCCTTTACGCCGGTGGACATATGGCTCATTTGGGTATCGTCACCATCAGCACCAGGCGCAACGTCGGCGCTATTTCGCTCGAGCAAAGGATCTTGTTGTTGTGAGGCGGTTTCCTTGCCTTGATGTACGCGCCGAAGATGTTCGTTGAGATTCTCCTTTCGTGTGAAACCCTTTCCAGAATGTCGTTTGCAATCTGTGAATGGACACATCAACTGCGACTTGGGTCCTCCATGCTTGCCGTGCACTTCCCGCTCGTGCCGTAAGAGACCTCCGCTATACGTGAAGCCTTGGAGCTTAGCGCAAGAGGGGTGCGGACAGCGGTAGGGCCGATCGTGCTTGTCCATGTGCTTGCTGTGAAATCCGGTCAGCTTTTGGATGAAGAGGAAAATAAAAAGCGAAAACTGACCTCCATTCGCATTTTCGATCAAATATCTGCCCAAAGCACTCGTCGCCATAATCGCAAATATACTTGCCCTGGTCGTTCGTGGGAGGATCGCCACGCTTGTACGCGCGAGAGCCTCGGGGCGAGAAGTCTTCGGGGCCGCCGGTCTGAGAGTGTATTGACGGGGCTCGGCTGTGTGCTGGATGGGGATCTGTAGTAGCATGCTGTTGTTGCGACATGACCGAATGCGATCGCTTCCTGGTCATCTGCTGCTGTTGATCGCCCATGGTGGTGTCGTGAGGCGAACTTTGCGCGCTGACCGGCGACACGGGCGTCTGCATCGATTCCATGCTGTCGGCCATCTGATCGGCCATGTAGGGAGACATGTGCAGACTCAGACGTGTCGGGAGTGGTCGCGAAGTGAAGTGGTAGTAGGTTCAGAGCTCCCTAAGTATGTGTGAGTGTGGACGTGAGCGACGTCGACGCGGCCTGAGGCTGTGAAAAAGCGAGAGCGGGAGTGATCCTGGTGACTCCGCGCGTCGCTCCGCAGTGGCGACAACCGATTTTCGGGGGGGGAAGGTGCGAGCGCGGAAAGACGCGAGGTTATTGCTGTTGCTGTTTCTGTTGTTGTTGTTGTTGTTGTTGTTGTCGCAGCGAGGACTCTTCCTGGCAGCAGCAGCAGCAGTAGTAGTAGTAGTAGTAAGTAGTACTCGTGGTCGTCTGGTGGAAGAAGCAGCTGCCTTCCTCAGGCAAATTCCCGCTATCCGTGGTTCCGTGTGAGGCGGTGCACTAGTCTGGATCAGCCCAAGACTGGCGGGACGGGGGACGGGAACGGGGACGGGGACGGGGACGGGCATTAGGTAAGACGCGTGACCGTGGCGCTGCTGGCACCATCTGATTACATACATGTATGTACCTCCTACCTCCTAGTACTACCTCCTACCTAGGCGGCAGATGATGACTCACGGCAGCGAGTGGGAGTGGGAGTGGGATTGGGAGTGATATGTCTGTAGCCTGGAGGTTGAAGGTAAATTCGACCTCGCCGTACAGAGCAGCCGCTGATGATTTAACAGGGGCTTCTATTACGCAGTACCTGCAAGCAGTCGGGACGCGAGAGGCGAAAGCAATCCAGTCTCTCAAACCTCCAAGACAGCTTGCCTTGTTCTGTGGCCCAAAGCTGTACCAGCCAGACTCGCAAAACAAAACTACTGCTCTAGCATGCTACCGACAAATCGTTGGCGCTCTTCTCCCGAAAGATACAGTCACCACCAAGGCTTGCCTCTGGCATAATGATTTGCATGACGACAACGTCTTCGTAGACCCGAAAAATCCAGAAAAGATTACGGGCATCATCGACTGGCAGTCCTGTCACACCTCGCCCCTCTTCAACCACAATCCCGATCCAGCCTTTCTTGATTTTGATGGCCTCGAACCCGAGACGCTCGATCTGGCGCCACCGCCGAACCTCTCTGGGCTTTCACCGGAAGCACGGAGCGCGGCTTTTCATGAGTATAGCACCCGAAATTTGTTCATAGGATGGCGGAAACTCATGCATGCCAAAAACCCAGATGTATATCGCGTAGTCGAAGTTCGAAAGACAGCTGCGTATGGGCTGATATTCCTTGCCCACAGATTGTTTGAATACGGCGAAGCGCACTTCCAATCGCTTCTGGTGGATCTGAAAGACACCTGGAGAGACATACCTGCCGTCACCAACGGCACCCCATCATTTCCGTTCGAATTCTCGGAAACGGATCTTGAGCAAATCAAACAAGCTAGTAACGCTGCAGTGGCAGGAACCGAGCTTGTCACCGAGGTAAAAGAGAGAATAGGCGATTTGTAGCCGGATAAGGGCTTCATCGAGCACGAGAGATACCATGATTGCGAAGCTGCCCTGCATGAAGTGAAAGTGCTGATTTTGGAACAATTGGCTGAGACTGACGGGGAGAAGGCTGAGTATGAGCGTTACTGGCCATTTGAATGATCCGTATTGTATCAATGAAAACAGCATGATGGAGCATGAAGAAGGGACCGCGGGTCGAGTGTTAAGTTTGATCACATGCGCTCGCTCTTTACTTCAGGTTCAAACGAAGTCAAGGAAAGCGCAACAAACCCCGTTTTAAGGGGACGAACTAGTTTTCTCGCCTAACTAACTACCTACCTGATCGGGGTGTGCCCGTTTCCGGATACGGGTTTGTCGGGCCTCGCTTTTATCTCTCTCTATAACCCAAAAAAAGAATCAAAAAAGAAAAAGAATCAAAAATCAAGAATTTAATCCCTGCTGTCGACGAGGTTCGAACTCGCGCGGATCTCTCCAGTAGAGTTTTATGCAAATATCTTGGGGAGGTTCATTCCAGAAAAGTCAGAACCACACACAAAGACTAACTTAAATCTACCGCCTTAGACCACTCGGCCACAACAGCGTAACATTTGTATCCGGCGGGAGTTGCCGAGTGGTATATATAGCTTATCTGAGTTACTGTACTACATGTACCTACCTCTTTACCTGAACGGCGGGTGAGTTGAGATATGTGTTCTTTCTGTGCTAGGACTTGAGTTCTTTGTTACTAGACATTACATGTAGGTAGGTAGGTACCTCAGTAGAAAGGGGAGGGGGTAATGAAACAAAAAATGAAAAGAGGAAACGCTAAGGTATCGATGACCATCCCGGCTTGATCATTCTGGGCTGGCAAAATCGTTCATTCATTTCATTATTTATGCCTGAAGACCTAAAATCTCCTTCAACTCGGCCGTCTCCGTGTGATCGGTTGTGTTTCGCTAGAATTTGTAGTCGTCTCCTGTCAGTATATTATTCCAAGATAGACAGGATTTCATCCATAGCACACCAAGGAAGAAGAATGGTAAAAGAAAATTGACCAGGTGGGGAAAACAAAAGACAATGGAACTCACCATCCTCGAACACCACTTCAATTCCCCGTTTTGAAACAGAAATTCTCCTCCGTTCTGCGCACTCGGCCCCGCAGACAACGGATGTCCCGACGTGAGTGCCGTCCACGTGGAATCCAGAACGTTTCTCATAAAGGTCTTCTGGTGATATGTTGGTGTAATTGGTGCAGGTTTGAGGGAACTGATCATCCCTAGTGTTTTGTAGATTTGAACTGAAGGATCCGTGTAGATTTCAAAGGGACAGGAGGTGCGTTTGGCGTAGTCGGATATGAGAATGTGCTCGCCGTCGCCGATGATGGTGAGGTTGACTTTCGCTGACGAAAGGACTGATGGGGCAAGGTCTTGGGCGAGGGCGTGGACGTATTGTTCGCAAGACTGGTGAAGGCAGTGCTGTTAGTTGCATGATCGGTTTCCCTCCATCCTCATTATTCACAAGTCCATGCAACGTGCGGTGCGTGAGATGGATTGTTCCGAAGAAGTTTATTGATCATATAGCATATCATAGCAGTGAAATCGCCACTCCCGAGTCTGAGAAAGGTAAACACTTACGCCACAGAAGAAGTGCCTGATGAAAATGAGTAGTTGTCGTTCGTCTGCAGGCTTTCCAGTATAGAGTGATTTGAGGGCAATTTCTTTGCCATCTTTGTCTTTGACCATGACCTCGCCAGCTTCGCTCAGTGCAGCTTCTGTCGGCAGCTCGCGTCTGCGATCATCGTCGGCAGTCGACGCGCCCATGGCTTGTTTTTTGTTTTTTTTTTTTCCCTTCTCGTGGGACAGATGAAAGACCCAAAGCGGGTGACCACCTACAGCTATATGAGGTAGAACGATGCCTATGTGAGTGTGCTCCTTTGTTCTGACAGGCCTGCAGATTATGTAGATAGGTCTGGTGACGAGGCTGTGAAGATCAGATAAGTCGGCGACGGCGAACAGCGGGAAAGCAAAGCAGACCGCCTACATACACTAAGCCGACCTCCTAGGTACATGTACACCTCACCCATCACGCGCCATTTCTCACCAATCGTCACACCGCAACCCCTCCGTGGACCTGGACCTTCTACCTTATTACAGTCCTGCCAGGGCCTCATACCACTCACAGTCTCACACTGTGGCTAGTGAGAGCCATGTTCTCCAAATCGCTCGCCCGAGCTGCGAATCGCACATGCGCCGCTGCGGCCGGATCGAGCACATCCACGACCAGCGCAGTCCAACGCACCACCCACTGCCTTGCTGCGCGCCGACAGCCCCATCAGCGCCGACACTCGAGCAGCAAGGCGCCGTCGTCATGTCCGCCAGGGGACCCCGCGAGTGATGGCAAGCCGGTGGCTGAGGAGAAGGCGGCCATTGCAGATCCGACAGCGCAGGAACAGCAGCAGCAGCAGCCGCCGCCGCAGCGAGGCACAAAGAGAGTCACGCGTTCCAAGCGCTCACGGCCTGCTGGCGTCCCCGACAAGCAGGAAGACCAGTTTGCTGGACTTCCTGCGGTACCGGGCATGCAAATGTCAAACTCCGGTAAGTCTACCTCGATCCTATCAACCGATCACATACTCATGTGTGCCGTTCTGAAACAGAATTCGGCATGTCCTCCTTCTTCTCCCTCCACCGACCGCTGTCGTTGACCACGACGATACCGCCTCCTTCCACTCCCGCGACCTTTGACAGCATATTTGTGTCTCAAAAGCAGCGAGATCCGTGGGAGAATGGCAACTCGGCCGAGCGAAGGCCCGAGGATGTCGTCTACGCACTGCGCCACCTCTTTGAGGACATGAACTCCCGATCGCCAGGACAGCAGGCAGAAGATGATGGCGTACGGTGGGAGGTGATCCAGGACAGCTCTGCGTCCATTTCCGAAGGAAATGGAGTGAAACATCTCGACGGATCACCACGCCTCAAGACCCTGGAAGAAATGGTCGCACAATTCAGACCATTTGAGGCTCCTCCACCACCTCAGCCATTCCCTGAACATCAGCCCAAGACCTCTGCTGCCACAGAGAAGAAGCAACGCACATCGAAACCAAAACAGACGCGTTACGCAACCACCATGTTGATCACGGAATCCACGAGCGAAAGCGGTCAAACCACGTACACGGCATCGACCTCGCCTTTCGTCCGCATCCCCGAAGGCCAGGAAAGTGTGACACCAACCATCGAGGGATACCAACTCGCACAGCAGCAGCAGCAGCAGCAGGGTCGTATCGGGTTCCGGGAGCGCATGTACCGCAACCAACGAGCATTCCTGCAGCGGCGTCAAGAGCACCACGAGAGGAGAGCGTCGTCCTCCAAGCCTGCATTCATCCGAAATGCTCCCAGCGCGGCTCGGCTCAACCGGATGCTACTCATTTCGGTCAAGAGGCAACGCAAGTTGAAGATGAAGAAGCACAAGTATAAGAAGTTGATGCGGAGGACGAGGAATTTGAGAAGAAGACAAGACCGTACTTGAGGTGATCTCATCGAGATGGACGATGATGATGATGATGACGATGGTGGATCATTCCAAGCAGCAGCAGCAGCAGCAGCAGCAGCAGGGAGGAAGGGGGAACGCCTTTGCATGGTGGAGTTGGAAGTTACAGAGAGTGCACTTTTCCCGGCAATGCATATTTGGCTTGGTTTTTTTCTCTTCTTTTTCTCATTCATGCCCGTGGAGAGAGAAGGAGAGAGGGAAGCATAACTGACTGGCTGCACTGATTAAGTCAAGTCCAAGTAAGTCAGGTACCTGTAATCAAGGTACCCAGATAGGTAAGGTAAGGTAGGCAAGGTAGGTAAGGTAGTTAGGGTAGTAAAGAGAATAGGAGGATCTCAACTTGTCTTTTTTTTTGTCCTTCTCTCTCTTTCTCTCTCTCCGGCATTTTTCTTTTCCCTAGTCCAGCGACCTCCCTAGCTAGAACTTCAAATCTCTTAAAGCTCAGGTAGGGAGGGAGGTAGGGAGGTAGGTATCTACTACAACTACCTTGTATACCTACATAGTCGATAGTCGATAAGGTAAGGTAAGTTAAGGTACATGTAAGGTAAAGTAAGGTAAAGTAAAGTAAAGTAAAGTAAAGTAAAGTAAAGTAAAGTCAAACAAAGTGAGTAGGTAGGTAGGTACCTAGGTAGGTGTAGGTAGGTAGGTAGGTAATGTAGTACCTTAAGTACCCTCCTACCTACATGTACCTCCTAACAACACTCTTCCTCTTCCTCTTCCTCTTCCTCTTCCTCCTCCTCCTCCCGTCCCCTGTTTGCAGGTTTGCAGGTTTGCACCCTCGTCTATGAATTACCTCATTAGACTATCACTATCACCAACGCGTTTTACGCCCTAGCTGCTGCGCAGGTGAAAAATGCATGCATGCATGCATGCATGCTTGCTTGCTTGCTTGCTTGCTGTCCAAAATTGAGTCAAGGGTATCTTGCCATCTCTCTCTCTGTCATCTCTCTCTCTCTCT
>JH792496.1:156088-174123 GCA_000291705.1 Sphaerulina populicola P02.02b
CTTTTTCTTTTCTTCGTCTTCCTCTTCTTCTTCTTCTTCTTCCCTTTCCTTGTATCTTTTGGCAAAATTACATGGGAGGCGCATTTACAGGTACTAGGGACCTATAGTATAGTATAGTATAGTATACTGGAAGTCATATACCACCTACCTAAGGTACATGTAGGTACCTTCTCTGATGATGTAGAAAAGGAGGTATTGCAACCCAATGATGGTTTGTTGTTTGATTTACTTTACTGTACTGTTGTTCCCCAAGTGGCCAAGTAGGTAGAAAGGGAATCAATCAATCCTCCAAATCCAAGCCAAAGACTTGCTTCTTCATATTCAACTCTTCCTCCAACGCCAACAACTTCTTCTTCTCCCGCTGCGCCAACAGCTGATTCGTCATACTCGCCACCTTGCTGCGAGCCTTCTCTACCTCTCGCTGCAAGTCGGCCACTTCCTCCAACTGCTGCGCACGTTCGGCTGCTTTGGCTGCCGCATCTTCATCCACCACATCGGGAGAATCTGCATCGTCGTCGTCGTCGTCGTCATCGGACTCGTCTTCCTCGTCTTCTTCTTCTTCATCATCATCTTCTTCTCCTTCGTCGTCCGAGTGCTCTTCCGTCATCTCTCCCGCTGGCGTTCCGACGGGGGTGGCGTCCATGTCGGATTGATGGTGTTGTTGTGGTTGTTGATGCTGCTGCTGCGGCTGTCGTGCGTGCTCCACACCAGTCATCGAAGCTGCTTGGTCGGCAATGGGAGCGGGAGAGTCGGAGACGAGTTGTGACATGTCTCCTGCGGCTTCGTCTTCGTTTTCGTCAAACATGGCTTGGAGCCCTGCTTCGAGGTCGGGATCCCCTTCTTCCATTTCCTCGTCGTATTCGACCGTTTCCACCGCATCATCCACTTCTCCTTCGGCGTCTTCGTCTCCGAGATTGAAGTGGTATCCATTACCATCGGCCGCCTGATCATCACCATCTGCTTCGTCATCTTCCTCCGGCAAGTCTTGCATCCCCTGTTCATGCTGTGGTGCATCGCCCGCTCGCGCGCTCGTGACTTTTCCTCCGCGCTCTTCCCACTCTTTATCTGCCTGTAATAATCGGTTCACTTCCTCCTCCACATTCAACACCTCGTTATAATTCAACCTTCTCCGGAAGCGTCGCTTTCGTACCCAATGCATAGGCGGCGTCAGTCCATGTGCGTATTGATAGGTATCCTTGTTCACCTCTCTCGGAAGAGGCATCATCTTTGCCTGTTCCTCCGTCTCGCATCTTCCCAGCACAAGTAACATCTGTGCGATATCGGCTACTTTCCACCATCCCTTCTTATCAAAGCTCTTCATGGACTCCACCACGCAAGGCAAGTCTACCAGCGCTGCAGCATAGCACCTGCCCTGTATTTTGATCATAGCGCGTCTGTAATTCCGCTCGATGAATTTGAACGACACCTCTGCATCTCCCTGACTGGGATGTGGCCCAATCCTGCCCTCGGTAATGGCACTTCGCAAGTAGTCGGCATCGGGTCCCGCCTCCATGCGCAGAATGAGTGCTTGTTGAATCGCCGGATCCTTCTCTGTATCCGAGTCTTCGGAATCATACCCAACACCTTTCGGCCGTGGCGGCACTTTACCGCGCGCCCGGATGTCGAGCAGCTTGGGCTGAGGTCGCGATTGCTTTTTGCTTAGTGATAGCTTGGGCCCAGTTTTGGATGCGTCGCTCGCGGGAGCACTAGAGGCAGTGCCTAGCTTGAGAGAGATCTTGCGCTTGGGGTTTGGTGCAGCGCCATCGTCTTCGAGAGCGCGCTTCTTACTTTTGGGAATGGCGTCGGGGTTCTTTCTCGTGTAGGTGCGCTTCTTCTTCTCGGCGGTCGTCGCGGTGGGTTGCGGAAAGGTCGACGAAGGGCCGGGCTGGCTAGGCGTTGGCGGCTGGGAGACACTCAACTTCAGCTTGAAGCCACCACCAGGAGTGGGCACGCTCGCTGCAGGAGTCTGTGGGGTCCTCTGGCTATCAGCGGAGGCGTTGTTGTTGTTGTTGTTGTTGTTGTTGTTGTTCTGTGCGGCCTTGGTACCGGCGCCAATCTTCAGTTTGAGCATCGTGTGTGCGCGGGAGAGTGGGAGGAGGGTGGCAGTGTCGATGAGACCCGCTCTGCGCACTGCACACCGGTGAAGTGTGGTTTGTGATCAGGAGGTGTCAGCAATAGCATGAGCATGAGCATGAGCGTGGCTATGTCGGTAGTGTCACTGTAGTACCAAAGAGTGCACAAAGTAGGAGGTAGTGCAGCTGCGGCTGTGGGTGAATGGCGCAAGGATGCAAGGGTATCACAAGCGCGGGAGCCGGGAGGAAGGCGCCTGGTGCCGCTGTGCTGGGTCCATTCCGTGTCATCTTTGCTTATCGATAGCGATTCACACTGGCTCAGCTTCCTCCTCCTCCTCCTCCTCCTCCTCCTCCTTCTCCTCCACCACCACCACCACCACCACCACCACCACCACCACCTCCACTACCACTACCACACACCGTCACCCCCACCGCTCTCACCTCCTCCTCCTCCTCCTCTTCCTCCTCCTCCTCCTCCTCCTCTTCCTCTTCCTCCTCCTCCTCCACCGTCTTACTCATCGCCATCATCGTCGCCGGGGAAATCATCATCACCATCATCACGTGCGACCATCAGCAATCAACGGTGGCAGCACAGCGGCACATGGATACAATGGTGCTCTCGGTCTCTCCGGGACTCTGTAGAGTCTGTACTTCCTGCAGGAAACATTCCTCTCCGCGACAGGGCTGAGCTGTCCCCCGCTGCATGACCCGACCTGCATCCTTTGCACACCGAAACTCGCGGCATCACGCTCCGCCCTTTTTCGCTGCCACCGCTGCGGCGCTGCGGTGCACGAGCGGCGACGACGGATGTCTCCATACCAATCTAACGTCTGCATCTTGGCGTCACACGGTCGTCGTCCAAGACTCTTCGTCCCTCTTCGTTGGAAATTGCATCTGACGCGCCCGAGCAGCCCGTCGCCCGAGCAGCCCGACATCACCGGGCGCCCCCAACCCCAACTAGCCCTCTTCCTGTAGTCAGACTACTAGGACTACCTCCTATGTGGTAGCCATACACGGACCAGAACACCCCTACCACCTCTCTGCCTACCTGGGAGGTATTCACAGTTTCACACATGGCCTGGAGAATAATACTACCTATGACGCTTCTGCCGTCTGGCTACCGCATACTTCTGCTTCTCTCTTCCTTCACTTTCTGCCTTCGCCCCATACTGTCTTCCGTCACCTCACCTCACCGTGTGTCTCCAATATGGGTTTCGATACAATGAGGTCTTACCAGCTGTTCCGCCAACACCTGCTGCACTCACCACCCGCACTCGAACACTCAGACAGCCGCAAGCGACGAGACTCCTGCAACAGTCTCAAACAGCAGCCCCAACCCCAACCCCAACCGCACCATCAAGCTCAAGATCAGTACGTCCAACGTGTTTAACAATCTTCTCCCCTTCCCTTCCCTTCACGCAAACGCTGACGACAACCCAGAATATCGACCATGACACGGCCACGCAACCTAGACTCGTTATCGCCTGAAATCACTTGCATACCCGCCTTTCAGCTCACACTTTCACATTGGTCGCCACCCCCCTCGCCCACCTCACTCTCCCCCATGGCCCAAACTCCACTCCCAGCCCAAACTCCAGCCTCACCTCTCAAATCAACGACTCAAAACATCGCCAATGCCCTCTTCATGGCAGCCTGTGCCGGCGACTTCCACTCCATGCAATCCGCTCTGTTGGAAGGAGGTCCCTCGATCATCAACTCGTCCGTCCTCGTCCCTGGAATCTTCGAGGCCTTCGCCCCTCCCAAATCCGGCCATCTCTCCCCATTGGCTGGCGCAGCCTCTCACGGCCAATTCCAAGTCGTCAAATACCTCCTCGCCAACGGCGCAGACATTTCCCCGTCCAACTCCCGCTCCGCAAGCAGTCCTCTCCATCAAGCCTGTCGCAGCAACAACCTCCCCATCGTCCGCCATCTCCTCCAACACGGCGCCAACGTCAACCAAGACAACGCATACAAAGTTACCCCCATCATGTACGCGTGCAAATACTCCAGCGTCGAAATCGTCGAATTACTCCTCGCATATTCTCCCGACTTGCACAAAACCAACTTTATCGGTTCCACAGCTTTGAGCTGGGCCATATTTCCCGGCAAAATCCACGTCGCCGAATTATTATTACAAGCGGGCGCGGATCCCAACCAAGCAATGCCCGACGGAAACACGAGTTTGCATTGTGCAGTGTTGACGGGGAGCGCGAGTATGGTGAAGGTGTTTTTGCGAGGCGGAGCAGATCCCTTTTTGAGGAATGAAATGGGTTTGACACCTTTACAGTTGGCGGAGGAGGCCTTGCAGAGTGGAAATGAAGACGAGGAGAATCAGGATGATGGCGGCGGCTGTTGCGGCAGCAGTAGCAGCAGCAGCAGCAATCATCATTACAATCGGGAAAAGATTGTGGCCATGTTGAAGACTGTTATTGCCATGTGTAGTGGTGCAGGACAACAACTACGGTTACGGCAACGGCAGCGGGAACGGCAACAGGAAGCCATGCTGGCATGATGCGTATGCAATGCTGTATTATGTATTTTGATGGGATTCAGCGCAGGCGCAAGGCAAATGCATTCAAGTGTTGTTTGTACGAAGAAGATATCTCGTATGACTCGGACGAAATGGCGACATGGACTACCATTACCCATTACTAATAGAACGCGTGGTCTATGCCAGTTAGTATAATTATATAATATACATGATGATATTGCCTCTGTCAATCACCATTCTTCTCTACCTCCTCCTCTTCCTCCTCCTCCGTCATGGACATTACTTCCTCACACCACCACCACCACCACCACCCCGTGTAACCCGCAAAGCCCTCTTCATCCCTTCCAACCTCGCCTTCTCCTTGACCACCATCTCCCTCGCCAAGCGTCTCAACATCTCCCTCCCCGCTCGCACATGTTCGTCCTGCCAGACGGCCAACTCGCCGGCAATCGTCTGTTGGGTATAGCGCAACTCACTCCCCAAGGCCTCGTACTCGACTCGGGCCTTGGACGCCTTTTCCCACGCATCCATTTTGACCGACTTCTTGGCGTCCTCGAAGAAGGAAATGCCCAGATTAGGTGTCCACCGGTTGCTCCGCGCAATACTGCTTTTGCTGCGATCAATGGCGCGTTGGGCTTGCTGCATCGACCCGATGAGGTATGCGGGCCGGTTGGTCGACGTCTGGAGGGCCGAGGAGGAAGATAGTGACGAGTGGAGACTGTAGTACATGGCGGTGAACGGTGAGGACTCGGTAGGGGCGAGCAGTTTGGTGTAGCGTGCGATCGCAGTGCCGTATTGGGGAGGGAGGAAATTGATGGTTTCAAAAGCCGATGATGCAAGATTTTGAGCATCCGAGATATCATTGTTGAGCATGCGATGTTTATTGATCTCGCGAATGACTTTTTTAGTCGCCGATGTGACGCCTTTGATTTGTTCTCGGGCGTGTTCGACGAAATTCTCGACTTCGTGGGTGTCCGAGATGGGCTCAAAGTCGTGTGTGACGTTGTCGACGCGTGCTTCGGCTTTGCGTCTGCTGCGTTCGAGGAGCATATCTGAGTCTAGTTCTGGCACCAGAAAAAACTCCCACACCAGTTCGTGCGTCGAGAAAGTGCCGTGGGAGAG
This sequence comes from Sphaerulina populicola P02.02b, assembly GCA_000291705.1. NCBI lineage: Eukaryota > Fungi > Ascomycota > Dothideomycetes > Mycosphaerellales > Mycosphaerellaceae > Sphaerulina > Sphaerulina populicola. The sequence goes on from JH792496.1 coordinate 161,774, forward strand.
CAAGTTGTGAAAGAACGCATCCATTCGAAGCTGAATATCCCGGAGGAGTGCACGCGATGGCTTGGATGGCACTAAGAATGGTGATGTGAGCTTGAAATTTGTCGGTATCCAGCTGGCTGGACATTCGATGGCAAGCCATTTCGACAAGTTCTCAAAATCAGCGACCGATCGTCGACTTGTAGTTACGGTGATGAGGCCGGCGGAGTTTGGGGCACCGGATTTGAGGACAAGCCGCACGGTGGCATCTTCCACAAAGAAAGACCGGATTACGGTGGTGGTGCGGCCGTCGGCATCGGGCGGCGTGGAAAGCAGAGTCAGATCATCGATACGATTCCTCACATCATCATCTTTGGCCAGTTCAACAGCTGTAAGCCCACGAAGGTCCTTTAAAGTCATGTCCACTCGAGGATCGCCAAAGAGTGCTCGAACCAGATCTACCCGGCCATACTTGCTCGCCACCATCAAAGGGGTGAAGCGCTTGTCGTTGGCAGCATTGACATCTGAGTCGCAATGGCGTAACAGCCGCGTGGTGAGACGCATGTCATTCATGATGTGCAGAAGAGTGTTGCCCTTTGCGTCAACATGATCGTCCAGATGTAAAGGCTCGCCATCACCTTGCGCTTGCGTCGCAATCTTCAGAGCATCTTCGACCATACCATGGTACTGCTCGTGATCGTAGGATCTACACAGTGCGAACAGTGGCGTTTGTCCATTCTTGTCTTTCAGCCGCCAGGGAAGCTTCTTCCCAAATCGCTGAATGAGGTGAGGTTGGTGGAAGAGGTAGTGTGCAAAACAACGGCCTTTGTTGTCCTGTATCGCGAGGTAGTGTCGTAGCTCGTTTTCCGAGGCATTGTGATCGAGGTAATGTATGAGCTCATCGGTCGTTGTCCGATTTCCGGACTGGACCGCGGCTGTCAATAGCGTTGCGCCATCGTTATTCACGTCCTCGAGTATGAAGCTGGCACGAAAATGTGCAGGCAAGCTCAATAGGAACTTCAGCGCTTCGTGTTTGCCAGCCTCGACTGCCATCATCAGTACAGAGTTCCCATCTCCATCTTGCGTCTGCGCGAGCTTGTCCACAGACAGATCCCCTCCGGCGTTGTAGTCATCATCCGAATCCATACTTTTTCGTCGCGAATGAGACCGGGATGAGTACGCCGACGAAGCAGATTGACTTCGGGGTAGAGATGCCATGGAAACATGCTTCTTCACCTTGCGCGGAGGAAGCTCAGGAGGCGGTGTCGGTGGCTTTTGAAAGGGGAACACATGTTGCAGTGAGCCATTGACTGTTGCAAAATCGGTTTCTCCTGTCGCTTCGCCGTCGAGCAAAGAGTCCACAGTATCTTCTTCGTCTTCGGAAGAGTCTGGAGACGTTGCGAGTGGTGAAGCGGGCATATAAATAGTATCTTCGGAGACATTTGCAACCTGGAAGATTGTGGTCAAAGCCTTGACGTCTCCAGTCCTGACTGCTTGCCATAACAGCCTATTTTTCTTGCTAGCTTTACGCAGTGTGGTTGAGCGGCTAGACAAGTGCGACAACACTGCTTCAAACGTAGCCAAAGCATATCCCTGCTCACCGCTCTCAACCTCATCAATGAAGATAAAGTAACGCATATACAGCAGTCGCGAATGAAGATGCCTCACCCCGCTGCGCAAGACCACAATGAGCAGCATGGACACAAGGATATCAGCGTTGATCGTCAAAGGGGTTGTGCCACTGGCGGACAGGGTACCATCTGCAGTTACTTCATCGTCAGTGTCATCGGGTTCTGTAATCACTCTTTGAGTTTTGACCAGAATTTCCAGCATCTCCTCGGGGCTGCTGGCAACACCCATCCTCTTGAATATCTCAATTCCTTTGCCCAGTCGTACTGCCAGCGCACGCTTTGCCTTCATTCCACCGTCAGCGGGTATGCCGACCTGAGCAATGTCAATATCCGACATTTTGCGGATTTTCGAGTCCAAGTCTGAGTCGTCCGGCCGGCGGATGGCGCATACTCTAGGGAATAGGTTCTGGTCGTGGACTTGCTCCGTAACATAACGCTCAATCATGCGTTCGACCACCGGTCCGGTGAGGTCCGTGTTTGCTCCTAGAATCGACAACTGCTGTTTATCCACGTTCTGGAACACATCGATCGCAGCAATGATGGCTGTTTCCAGCGCAGTCCGCAGTGTCTCCTCCTCAGGCTCCAACTTTAGAGACGTGGCATGTATGGAGCTAGTTCCGGAGAATGACGACTTGTGCGAAGACACGGAGTCACTGACTGATGGTCGTGAAGCTTGTGAGCTGAAAGAGGAGCTTCGCGACTTGGGCTTGGGCAGCGGTTTGTCGTTGGCTGCTAAGAAATCACGAATCACTTGCTCCAGCCCGCTGTGCATCTGTCGCGAAATCATGGGAAACTGAACCAGCAGATCTCCAAAACCCTTAATCTCCTTCTTCTTTGGCAATAGCGGTCCTGTCGCTGGACCCGATGCGCCTGCATCCCCTGATACCTCTGCCAGCACCCTTTTGCGCTCCTGGCTCGGCGCATCGCTGATGATGGCGGGAATGATGGGTGTAGCCTGATATGTTCCTATCAAGGGCCGCGAGATGTAGTACACCAGCCATTGTTGGCCATCCGCAGTATCTGGATAGTAGATGGAATCAGACAGCAATTGCGCCTGGTTCAACGTCTTGAAGCCCTTGTTGCTATACACGAAGCTGTCCTTGATCACGACCGTACGGCCGTTAATCGTGGTATACTGTTTGGCCTTGTTCTTGTTCTCGCGCGCATTGCCGCCGCCGCCGCCGCCGCCGCCTGAACTCAGCGGGGGTCCTCCTCCAGGCACACGCAGCACATGACTGGCAAGGAACTCTTCGGTGCCGGCCAGATCAGCGTAGGACGTATTCGAATCGCGGTCCTTGGCTCGGAGCAGGACTTCGGTGGTGGGCACGAGCAAGACGTGGTGGCCGATGGGCTGACATTGCGCGGGCAGCGCGCTTCTGAAGAAGGCACGCACGTATGGGTTGAGCGGGTGCATGAGAGTGCGCGCATCATCTGGCGAGGCTGGGATGATGTAGTGGAAAGGCGCACACGTAGGTGTATGTATTTGTTACATGTAGAGGTTGCGTGCGTGGTGGTGAAGTGGATGGAAACATCGACGGCCGCCTGGAGGCCCTGAACTATTCTCGGCACGTCGCATTCATGTGACAATATGTCGATCACATGTCTACCTCCTACGTGATACCTACTAGCACGCATACGCATACTGGAGGTACATAGCACGACACATCGGTCAGGAACGAGCACATGGTGATGGCATGAGTTGGCAGGACTTCACTCGCTTTCATATGGACCGCAGTCTTTCTTCTTCTTCATCAACACTCTCAGAGGGTCGCGGCTATGGACAAACGCTCTCTACCGCGCCCCGTGACCAGTCGAGAGATATGTAGCTGGAGTCCAGACATCAACTATGCTTTGGCAGCTCCTGCCTTGATTAAAAGAATATCTCCATCCTCCACGACGTAATCCTTGCCTTTGGTCATCACCTTACCCTGTGCCTTGACCGTTGCTTCGTCTTTGAGCTCCTTGAGCGTGCTGAAGTTGTACACAACCGCTTGAATGAAGGTCTTCTCGAAGTCGCCGTGAATCACACCTGCCGCCCTGGGTGCCTTGGTGCCATTCCTTATCGTCCATTGTCGTACTTCGTCTGTGCCAGTGGTGAAGAAGGAGCCCAGATCGAGGGCCTTCCGCATCGTTGTGATGATCTTGGGTAGAGCCGATCTGGTGCCTAGCTTCTTTGCCTCCTCGTCTGACTCTGCTTGGGTCTCGAATCTGGACAAGCGCTCCTCAAACGACACTGAGATCGGGATGATCGGATCCCCAGTGGCGTGCTGCTTGACCCAATCCGCAATCTTCGGCAGATGCTTGTTCTTCTGGCGAATGTAGTCCTTCTCACTGAGGTTGACCAAGAACACCACGGGCTTCGCCGTCAATAGAAACAGCGGGTTGATGAACTCGACCTGCACGATGAAAAGATCAGCCGACATGCCAACCATTGATATCAACACAGTTTTACAATGGGGTTGCTTTGATCAGATCGGATTTCTTAACATGATGCCTCGCGTTATGAGACTTCTAAGAGCTGGGATTATAGAGACAAGTCTCTGGTTCATCATATAATGGTAGTGATTGGGGATGAGACAGACTTACCTCTTTTGGTGACCAGTCGCCCTTGCGGACGTCTTTGCCTGCTTTCAGATGCTCCAGCACCTTCTCGATACACGCTTGCTCTTCCTTGAGTTTCTTCATCTCGAGTGATTGACCACCGCGGCGCGTCTGCTTTTGAATGTTCTCGTACGACTTTTCGACAAACTCAATGTCTTTGATTCGAAGTTCTTCAGCAATGATCTCGAGGTCGCGGATCGGGTCGACATCGCCCTCCACGTGAATAATCTCGGCATCATCGAAGCATCGCACCACTTGAAAGCAGGCATCGACGGCTCGAATGTGCGACAAGAAGGCGTTGCCGAGACCAGCACCGGTAGACGCTCCACGAGTGAGTCCGGCAATATCATATACAGTCAAGTCGGCAGGGACTCGCGACTTGGGTTTGTAGTGATCGCAAAGCCAGTCGTAGCGCTCGTCAGGCACAATGACACGCGCCTCTTCTGGGTCGATGGTGGCATATGGGAAGTTGGCAGGGTTACCGAGAGGGCACTTGGTGATTGCCTGGAAGAACGTCGACTTGCCTACGTTTGCAAGGCCAACCTAGATGTGATGTCAGTGGAATATCCAGGCCGCACGCGCAGAGCACGCACAATTTCGCCGTACATACGATCCCACTCTTGAGACTGTTGCCCGGTCGTCCCAGTAGGACCTTCTCCTGCTTCACTTCCTTCTTTGGTGGCATTTTCTTCCTCTTGCTCGCGTATGTGCGGATCTGATCACTGATGTGGAGTGCAGTGACTCTAGGCGCTGCCCGAAGAGAGCTCGTGTGCGCGAAGAATGCAGAACCTGCTGCGATGTGAGAAGAGAAGAGGATGAGTCGTGAAGCTACGGGGAGCGACACTTTGGCTAATGAATGCGACGACTGTGACCTGTCGTCCGAAGTGGTGATGTTGTGTTGTATTATGGAGGAGGAGGAGGAGGAGGGGAAGAAGGAGGAGGAGGGTGATGGATTTTCGTTGCAACAGAAAGAGCTTGACGAAGCGGGCGGAAGTGACGACCGTGCGAGTGCTGCCTGAGGCAAGAACTACACGCCCATCGAGAACTTATGGCTATGGAAGGTCGTCGGTAACCGACATGAACGAGGTGAAAGAAGAAACGCACAAAGCTGAGGCGGCGACTGCATTCACCATTCATAGTCTAATATCTCTGCCTCTTCGCATTGCAACTGCAAAGGGCTCGTCATACAGGTACATCATCTCCCTAAACCAGTAGGACAGATGTGCAAAATGGAAAAAAAAAACCCTGGAGCATCCGAGAGCTCAGCAACTATTATTGTACAATGTGTAATGACAAATGAAAATCTGCGTTTCTCATCACGCAATCCATCTCTGGTCAGGTGCTTCGCTCCGACATATGATATGCCCAACAAGACTCGCGACATGGGGTATAAGACTGTATGTTATCAAGAATGCCATCCGGTACAGCACGCCCGCTGTCTGCCGATAATCCCAAGACAGAAACTCCAAGTAAGTGCGCGGGTATCATAAATCAAAAATGTTGGTCATCGCAAGGACTCACGGTCCATGCTCGAGGTGCGACTCAAGGGTGCGGAAATGTCACTGTATTCCTTGCGCCTCTGGCTAGGAGCGCGGCTGAAGAGGCGCTGTGGCCACGTACGCTCCGGTCGGCCTGTATCTCTGGGCGAGACGGTCGGGTCGTAGAACCAATTCTCGTCCCTCGGTGCCGGCAGCGCGACCGGTGTGCCGGTCTTAATCTTGACGAAGAGCTTCGCGTCGCGATACTGTTCGCCCTGTGGGTTGAATAGCGGTAGATGTCGGTAACCTTGCTGCAGACTACTGAGCTTGGCGGTATACGCTGCAAGTAGCACACCATTGGAGCCTGACTTCTTGCCCTGGGGGGCGTTCCACACCGTCCAGCGCACAAACACCAGGCTGGGAAACTTGGTCTCGACAGAACTGGTGATATTCTGGTGGTATTGTGGGTCGAAACCATTGCCTTCGACAATCCTCGTCCGGCTGCGGCTCGGCAACACCTTCTCGAACGGAAGATCCTGACCTGACCCGTCCATACTGTTCTGAGGCTTGGTGCTGACACGTTCCTTGTCTTCAGCATAGAACATTTCAAACTCGATGTACGGATTCATGCCAGTACCGGTGCTTTGGTTGCGTGGTCGTGGCAGGCGTTGGGCGGAGATGATGTCGACGCTGAACCTCACACTCTTCTTGCCTCCCTTCTCTTCATGTTTTTGTGCTAGTTCGGTGCCTTCCAGTACATTTTGGTGCTTGGCGTGTCGTAACTCTTCCGGCTTCAAGACATAGCCCAGACGATCCGTTCCCGCGGCAAACATGGCCTCGTTGATCTGCTGCGGAACATCATAGGTCTGCCAGTTGAGAGCGGCCATCTGTCCTCCACGGCGCCAGACGGTCATGGGGTTGAAATTCGATGAATCGACCCGCTTCGCTGCGGGGTAGACGCGCATGAGGTGTTTGACATTGTGCTTCTCCATGATGGCTTTGTTGTCCGTCTTCTTGGTACACAAGTCATCAAAGGTGTTCTCGTTGAAGGAGTAGATGTGATTGTAGGCCTTGCTGCCCGGTGTCAGGAAGCCAGCGCCGAACTTGATGCCTTGTGCATACACGCCCAGCTTGCCTAGTTCGTGGACGATGCGAGTCTTGTTGACACGGCGCTTCGGCTTGTCCGTAGGATGCCGTAACTCGTCACTATCGTCTGCAGAGCTGCTGGGGGTCACGGCTCCAGATCCGCGAGGAGTGAAGACTGCATTGGTCTCGGACGGACTTGTCGCAACGGAGCTGGACACTGCAGGAGACGACATGGCGCTCGTGTTCTCTGTCGAGGGAGTTCGACCAAAGGTGGACGTCAAACTGCGAGCTCTGCTGCGCCCCGTGATATTTTCGTTCAGCCATTGGGACTGTTCAATCTCTGCGGAGGCCTTGACCTTGATCAGAATCTTATTACGGAGCTCCTCTGGTGAGGGCAAGCTGACAGTGTTGCTTGAAATGGGCTCCGTGATCATCATGGTACCGAGAGTTCTGCGCAATATGTCCACCATAATGAGCTGTTGCTCAGAGTTGCAATGGACTTCCAAGGAGACGATCAACGGGTATGGCGAGCTGTGGAAGGCATACTTGGCAACAACAGAGACGCAATCCTCGAAAGGAATCTTACTCGTCATCGTCCTTCCGTGTGTCACGATTGGGCGGCCATCATCGCCATCCCAGCAATCAATCTCGACGCAACGGCACCCCTTCACCAGTGCGGCAATATAACCTTCGACGCTCGACGTGCCGGCCACTTGTCGCCCGAGCAGGTATGTGTTGTGAGAGCTCGAGATGAAATACTCATTCAAGGGTCTGTCCAGTATCGGCTCGCCTACCAAAGGCGCGATCGGAGAGGTGTATGATGAGGTCAAGAAGCTCTGGAAGCTTTGAATGGTCCACACTTTCTGGAGGGAACTTGGTACAGCGTCTGGTAAACTGGGGCGGTTTTGTGCAGGACGTGCAAACTTGTCAAAGACACTTTGCCAGTACGCCCGGTCTTTGTCGACATCGACTTTTTGCTCTTGGCGCATAAAGTCGAAGAAAGTTTCCAGGTCCATGTCATGATCAGTGCCAAGCTGCCAATTCTTGAAGATGTGAGTAATGTCTTTTCGTTCCCGGAATGACTGGATGAAATCCTTGTACTGGTTGTAATCTAGAGACATGTGCTCATCGCGACTGATGGCCTTGAAGTGCGTCTTGACAGCAGACTCGGTGCAATTGATCTCCAGCTTGCGGCACATGGACATGGCATCCTTCAGATCCAGACGCTCTTCATCTACGGAATCTTTGAGGGCCATGTGCTGTTTCCAGGCGATGGCCATGCCCTTTTCCGCCTTGTCGGGGTTTGATGATAGTGCATTCATAAATTCTATGCGCTCTCGAGTGACGATGTTGAGCGCCGACGTCCACAGCTTCAAGATGTAATTATCAGGCATCAAGATGTTCATAGTCTTGATGATCCGTCCTTTGAAACGCTCCGGAGTACAGTAGACAATACTGACGAGCAAATCTTCCTGGTCCAGACCAACCTGAATGTCGTCTCGCGCATTCCTCGATTGTGCTCCAATACGCATCTCACGGACGTCATCGATGAAGAAAGACTTATCAGGTTTCTTACCATGCCAGCACACTCTAGCCGAGCTGGAATCTAAACGTAACTGGATGCGTTTCCGATTGCGTCGAGTGAGTTTCCACACCCACGTCCCCTTTTCGAGAAGGGCAGAGGAAGAGGGGGCGATACCGCCGACGAATGTGCTCGCGGTACTGGTGGGGGCAATAGTGGGTCGACCGACATTAATGCCGAGGGCGTTATTGCGATCCTTGATGTACGGCGGATAGTCATCGTGGTCTTCAGTATTGCTGTCCAGGTCCAGGTCCGATACGTCTTGGAAGTCTGACGCGCCATTGCTATCACTACGCCGACGAACGAGAAGAGGTCCTGCGCTCTGGTCTCGTAGACGCATCGAGTGCGCGGTAGAAGCGCGGCGACGAAGTCTGTTGGAAGCTCCACGAGACAGCTTTCGAAGCAGACTGGGAGCTCGACCATTGTTGGAGATTGCTTCTGCCATGGCCCCCGAGTGACCAGCACGAGAATGTGGGGACGGAGAACGCTCCGTAAATGTGCGATCTGACAAGGTCCGGCGCGGGATGGGCGACGACGACTGATAGTTGCGAGGGGACATTCTGATATCGGCCAAGGAGTCTTGAGACACTGAAGGGTAGGAATTGACGGGATAGATTTGGTGCAACGAGCTGCTACGATGGGGAAGAGACGTGGCGCTCAGTCCAGTCGAGGCGGGATTTACGCTCATAGCTATACCTGAATTGATCTTCGCCGGCGAAGGGAGAGCAGCAGAGGACAGCTGCGCGTGAGACGTGGAACTAGCGGCAGTCACGCTGCGTGGCGAAAAGGCGTCGAGGCGCTGAGTGTCGGAGAATAGGTTCATGGTTACGACCAGGAGGTGGTGGTTGGTGGTTGGTGGTGGTGGTGGTGGTGGTGGGGTGGGTGAAGGCTATTCGATTCGACAATAGCTGCACATGGTGACCAGCAGGAGAGAGCGACGTCGAATGGAGACCTGTCACGACCAGATCGACACAGCCGGCGTGGAGACGTATGTAGTGTCGTGCAAAGGGGTGGTGGGTTGGGTCCAGGGAGGGAGCTGTCGAGTTGACGGGAAGGGCAAAGCTCGGGTGCACTCGCGTGGGCCGAGTCGGGTAGGTTACGAGCAGGTAGGTGGGTATATGGAAGGAAGGAAGAAAAGAGGCCCAGTTGCTGTGTGGGAAGGGTCGAAGGGGTTCGTTACAAGGCCAACTGGAGGCAAGTCGATGATGAGGAGGAGGAGGAGGAGGAGGAGGAGGAGGAGTGTGGAAGGCGCACAGCGCGCAAAGGACCGGCCCCGGGAACGGAGTTTGATGGTGCTTTTGTTGCAAGTTGCCTGGCGAAGGATGGAGCAGGGCAGCAGGATGCTAACTGGGCCTGTGTTGCGTTCCCTTGCTGCGCCAGGCAGAAGAGAGGTCTCCGCACTGCTGCAGGGCTGACTAGAAGGGGCACAGCGTGCGTGCAAGGCTGAGTGAAGGCGCGTGGGGTGCCTTAGCCGCTTCGTCTCTCTCTCCCCTTGTGGCAGGCTGGCTCGCGCACACACACACACACAAGGAATGCGCTCGCAGCCAGGCCAGCAGCGCGCGCGTGCCGGTGTCAGAGATCACGATTCCTCCGACGTGTCGTCGTTGCGGTCGCGCACGGAGAGGGTTCCTGTTCCGGTGAATGGGGGCGATCCGTGGAGCACAACACGCTGGCTGTTCTATCTGGCGTGCTGCGCTGCGCTGCGAGCGGGCGGGCGGGCGTGCGTGCGTGTGGGTGTGGGTGTGTGTGTGTGTATGTGTATGTGTGTGAGCGTGCGTTGGGTTGATTGCCTGCGTGCGTGCGTGCGTGCGTGCAGGCAGGCGGGCGGGCAGGCAAGCAGGCAGGCAGGCAGACAGGCGGGCGGGTGCTGAACAATCAATGCTGCAGCAGACGCGGGCAGTAGATGGCAGAAGGAGTGACTGAGGTGGGAAGCGTCGAAGAGCGGTTGATGGCACTCATGAGTAAAAGTATGTGAGGTGTGTTCGGATGCGAGCAGGATCTCAGAAAGTCTAATGGATCTACTGCTAGAGCCAGGGTCATCCAGGAGAGCAGCGAGCCAAAAATGATCGCCTGGAAGGCTGAAACCTTGCTCAATTTTGCTGGCACCGTTGAGTCGTCGCTGCGACACCACAGTCTGGATGGAGCATGTAGTCACCACTCACCACTCACCACTTACCACTTACCACTTACCACTTACCACTCACATATACATACACACAGCAGTCAAAATAGCAGCAGCAGCAGCATCAGCAGCAGCAGCAGCCGCCGCCGCCGCCGCCTCGCAGTGATTACGAGCGGAGCAGACAGGCAGCACGCTCGAGCGATGACTCCCGAGGAACCAGGCGGAATATCACTTGCAGCGCCTCGTGCAGCACGTGCAGCACAGCACAGCACAGCACAACACAGCAGCCAAGCTTCAGATACCGCGAACCAGCAACAGCACAATAATAGGTAGACTGTACTACTGTAGTAGGAGGTACCTCCTCATGTACATACATGTACTGTAGCTGTAGCTGTAGTAGTAGTCGACGCTCGCCTCAGGTACGCTGCGTCATCGGCAGGGATAGCCCCCATTTATAGGAGGAATTACCGGCGGCGCTGCGCTTGCACTTGGGTTTCGCTCGTGTCTCAGCGTACGGGCGCTGCGGTGGGACGGGGACTAAGGCCGAAGGTACATCCTAAAGGTAAGGAGGTGTAGGAGGTGGATGTAGGAGGTAATGCGCTCTGCTCGAGGCGGCCCACTAGGAGGTACAGCCACTAGGTAGGTTACTCACTAATGTATGTACGGTACTACTGAAGTCTGTCTGCTCTGCTCTACTCTACTCTACCTCCTACTCCCCTCCCCTCCCCTCCCGTCTGCTCAACCACACCGGTGGTGCTTCCTCCATACCATGTCAGTCACGGTCTGCCTATGTACATACCTACTCAGTAGTACCTCTTACCCTGCCCGCCTTACTGTGCCGCGCTTAGCCTCTGGCCTGCTGCGCTGGCAAGGGCATCGCCAGCAGTGACACGGTCTGCCCGCATCACGCGGCATGCGACATCTGCTGTCAAACGGCATGCATAGTGCCGCGACCCGGCTACGCGGACAGGAGCTAAAAACTCTGTCCATCCAGTTGTCCACCGCCCAAAGAAATCTCATATCATCACATCAATACGAAGAAAGAAACACCCCCCCCCCCTCCCCCCTCCTCGAGCAATGCGTCTCTGGTTGCCGGTGTGCTGCTGGCGGCTAGTATGTATATACATAGGTACCTTCTAGCAGGGTCTGTAGTGGCTCACGAGCACCTGGCAGTCTCGCTCTCGCGGGACTACTATAGCAGCATCGGACCACTGCCGAGTCGGTGAAGGGGAGAGAGACGGGGGAGGGAGGGATAGCAGGTATAGTAGGGACGGGAGAGACGGGAGAGAGACGGGAGAGCGCGAGAGAGAGATGAGAGAGAGAGAGAAAAAAAAAAGGCTTTCCCGGTTCCGTACTAGTGTCCGTAATCGCTTTGGCTGCTCTACTGCGGCGGCGGCGGGCCCGCCTCAATCTTTCTGTTCTGGCGCCGCTTTTCGATTTTACCTCCTACCACGCGAGCGGGACTGCTGGGGACGGGAAATGCTGTCTGCAATAGTTGAGGTCATCCGCTACCAAGCAAAACCAACAGACGGGGGGTCGAGGGGGGGCAAGCAGGGAAGTCATCGCAGTCAATCGGTCGAATGACTGGTATTTTCTCCAATTTTATTGATTCCCAAGATTGCCAGACCCCGGGCAGAGCACAGAGCACAGAGCACAGGGCCCGGTGCGCACAGCAGGTCCGCTGTTGTTGGTAAGCCTGGTAAATGGTCTGTGGTCTGTGGTCTGTAGTATGTATGTAGTATATGTACATGTACAAGTCTGTATAGTACAATGCCGCGTATGAAAATAACATAAACATGATGACACACACAGATGAATGGAACATACCTACCTGTACTGTACCTGTACCTGTAATCGAAGGTCCCAACCCCCCC
>JH792496.1:193759-211990 GCA_000291705.1 Sphaerulina populicola P02.02b
CCTAAAAAAAAGAAAAGAAAAGAAAAAAGAAGAGCCTCAGGCGCGGACTATTCCATCTCCTCTTTGAACTTACTCTGCCTCTCTCTCTTTCCTATCTTCATCTTGCTGGCCCTGCTCTCCCTAACCCTCCTGCCCCGTCTTCCTTCATCTTCCTCCTCATCTTCTCCCGCACTTTCCAAATCTGTAATATTTACAACAGTCCACCAGCCTGTAATCTTGTTGTTGTGATTGATGTTGAAATTATCATTACTACAAGAGGAGCGGATACATCTCTGTTGCTGTTCCTGTTCCTGTCCCTGTCTTCTTGCCATGTCGTAATCATCATCCTTCTCCTCCTCGATACTACCCATAATGCCCCTTTGAGGAGGAGGGGGAGGAGGGGGAGGAGGAGGTAAATGTCCCTCCCTTGTACTTGTTCTTGTTGCTGTTGTCATAGTCCGAGGAGAAATCTCCGTATTTGCACTTCCACTTCCACTTCCACTGTCTTCTTCTTCCTCTCCAACTACAGAAAGATTACGAGCTTCGTGGGTGAGGCGGCGACTAGAGGGTTGAGAGGACGGGTTGAGAAGGGTGGGGATAGAGATGGATATGGAGGAGAGGGATCCGTGATAATGATGATGCTGGGCTGCTTTCGATGGTGTCTGGATCTTCAACAGCTTATTCTCCTTCGTATTTGTCTTCCTTCTCTGCTTTATGGTGGGAATGTCGACTATCGTAAGGGGAGTTGCGTATTTTGGGGTCTTGGGGGTGGTGGCTTGGGATGGTGGTGGTGTTGATGGTGGCATGGGTGCAGGAGTAGAGTCTTCCCGATCATCATGGCTGTGACTTTGTGCGGATTCGTTGATATGTCTGTGCGGAGTGGCGTCAACACTGGTGATGGGAGGAGGAGGAGGTGGTGGTGGTGTTGATGGTGGCATGGGTGCAGGAGTAGAGTCTTCCCGATCATCATGGCTGTGACCACTCTCGACATCACTTTCCATCATTGGCATAAAAGGCTCATCCTCCTGCTCCTCCACCTCATCAAGCACAGTAGAGATAGAATACGGTGTAACATTCGACATTTTCGCCTTATCGAAAATATCATCACATTGCGCGATAGCACTTCCATGCACATCCTCAAAGTCCGAAACCCGAAGCACAGGCATGTTGTCCATTTGACAAGTATACTGGATTTCTGACCCGGAGATGGGACCCAAAAAGGAATCGAGATCAGATGGCCGAGGCGGTAGGAACCAAGGTGTTATTGGTGGCGATGGTAGAATGAGAGGGCGTAATGGTGGTGGTTGTGGTTGTGTGCCGGTTCGTGGCGGAGGGGACATGGGAATGGGAACGGGTGTCGACAGCTTGCGCGTAGTGATGGTGAATCCCGGCCTGCGGAATGGGTCGATTGGTCGTGCTGATGGGGTGGACATGGTTCGCTGATCGAAGGTGTATCTGTCCGTCGGTTGGTCTGTATGTCTGCTGGTGATGTGTGAAGGAGAACGCAAGGGAAGACCTGCTTCCTGTGAGAGTATTAAAAGTTGTTGTGATCAGACACAGAAGGGATGGGGACCCGTTGGCTTATGTATGAGTACCGAAGCAGGGAGCGGCAGCGATGGCTAAGAGTCTTGCATTTCGCAGCTTGTCTGAAGTCCCACCAATGCAGGCACAATGCCCAAGACATCCAGTCAGTTCGGCCTAGACAGCGTTTCACATGCCACCAGTTCGTATCTAGCATTATCTATGCACATGCTTCGAGTGAGATGCGCGGTATGTGCAATGAAGTGCAGGTCAACGTAGCACTTGGCATGATTTCGCAGTGCTGATGGCATCGAACACTGATCTGCTGTGATAGAGTGTGTCACTTCACCGGCAAAAGGCATTGCTATGCACGACCAACTTTGAATGATATGATCTAGATGCGAGTCAGCTTTTGGAACCACTTCCGAACACTTATTCGTCACTTACATCGTTCTGCCCAGGGGCGATAATGTCGTTCTCGCTGATCCGCACTCCTCCGACCGTCTCGACATAGGCCATGGGCGCGTCCCCCATCACTTTCCTGTACACGTCACCTACAGTGGTGTTCTTTTTCACCAAGACGCAATCGCGGAAGACGGCAGCTCGGTCGCCACCTGCTGTTCCAGCCTCGCCAGTGCCAAAGGTACTGATGTTCTTGACAGGAAAGACAGGCGTCAGTCCCAGAAGTTCTGAGGCGCGCGTCAAGACCTGGTTCACGCCCGTCGATCCGAATCGATACAGTACCATATCCTTCATGTTCTCGATGCGCTGCTTCAGCTTATCGTCCATCTTCTTCAAGCCACCTCCGTCCTCCTCGCCGGCCTCTATCAGATCCTCTCGCGTATCCACGAACTCGGAACCGGGTATGTAGCGAACGAAGCCTTGCTGAACCAGTCGGCGGAGAAAGACCTCTGAGATGGCGCTACAGAGAACTATGCGCTCTGCTTCCACGTTCTTCGCAATCTTGGCCACATTCTTATCGGCATCGGCGTGATCGATCTTGTTCAGTGCCAGCACAGTCGGGAATTTCTCATCGATGAAGCCTTCGACCACGCTCTTCACCGTCTCATCATCCCAGTCTTGCAGCGGAGTTTTCAGACCCATTTTATCCAGCGTCCTTGCCACCACCGCGGCTGTAGACCCATAACCCGAGAATTGGTTCTGTAAGGTCTCCACAGCTGTCGCTTTCACCGCCAGATGTCGCCTCTTGATCGAACCCCATCTCGACATCAAATTGCCCAGCACCCAATTCACAATCTCTGAACGTAGCCATGCAATGTCCTGGTATGGGTCATAGCCTCTCGTCGTCTTGCCTTCTGCATCAGTAGTCCCACTGACGTCCACCACATGAATCAATGCATCGGCGTGTCTCAGGTCATCGAGGAATTTGTTGCCTAGACCTTTCCCTTCGTGCGCACCGGGCACGAGACCCGCGACGTCGAGCAATTCAATGGGGACACTTCGCGTGCCTTGCTGGCATGCGCCATAGTTGGGTTTGCATCGCAGCGAGAGCGGCGGAGGGGCGTGGGGAGTCGGCGGAGCATTCCCGGGAATGGAGGTGCGTGAGCAGGCGCATGGGATGTGTAGGTAGCCTATGGCCCTGTTGGGGTCGATGGTGGTGAAAGGGAAGTTGCCTAGCACAATAGCAGACGCCGATCAACATGCAGATCAATTGATGGTCAAGTGGAAAGTCGAGGCGCACCCACTTTCGCGGTTTTGGTGTCGGTCAGGCTGTTCAGAGTGGTGCTTTTCCCGCTGGACGGTTTGCCCACGAGGCCGATGAGGGGATCTCGAGGCATGGTCCTGGGTGCACGCGGCGGCGGCGGTGGTGGTGGTGGTGGTGGTGGGTGCGAGAACGATTCAATGTTGTGACGCAGTGGAACATGGAGTGCCCGAGGACCTCTTGACTCTTTCCGTGAGCGATCTACTTCGCTTGTGCCGCCACTGGAGTTTGTCTGTGCCTTACTTTACTACCTCCACCTCCTACATAGGTTCGCATGTAGTCTTGTATGTACCTATCGGTTCGTACCTAGGAACGGACACATACCAGCAGACAGTGGCGTATAACAATAATATATGAGACCTATGTACACGATGTATTCACCGCCGCCGCGTCTGCTTTCCCTCTCTTCGTGGGGGTCTGTGTCGGTTTGGCAGTGATGAGAGTCATGAGACAGTGTTTACTCGCGGGCATCTACCTTTAACATCATAACACCCAAAACCACCTACTTGACCTGACCTGACCTGATGATCCTGATCTACCTTACTGTACCGACAAGGTGCTGCAGGGGCAACGCGAACATCGAAGCTTCGTGGCCCAACCCTGCCGGGAGACTGCCCGCCTGGTCCTCCTAAGCCCACTTACCACCACCACGCCTGCGCTGAAAGAAAGGTGCGAGCGGTGCTGTCGCTCACCATACCATACCATACCATACCATCTCATCCCATCCCATCCCATACCATCCACACGAATCACTCTGAGACTGCACTGTCGATCCTGATCGTGAAGCTGCCCCGGACACTGTCGTGTTTGCGGAACAGTGTCGGAGGCTAACTGACAGGGTTTCATCGAACTCTAGTCCCACTGGGCAACCACCACTCCAAACACTCGACACCGACCTTCCAAACTCGACTTCTTGTTGTGATGCATTGAGTGCGGGCACCACGATGCAGCTGATTTCTGGTGACCCGCGGTAGCAGCAGCAGCATTGAACCGGAGCACGGAAGAGAAAAAGAGAGAGATAGAGAGAGAGAGGAGGTAATTCATTGTACATCATATCGCATCGCATCGTATACCATCAGCACATCCGTACCACGACGACACGACCACGACCACGACCACGAACGAGCGAAGGCCCTCCTCAGCCCGTGTGAGCCCACGGACGGCCCAATCGAGACGCACACTGAGACGACCCTTTACGACGACCGCTGCGCACGTGCCGGGTCCAGCATGGACATCGCAACGCGCTTCCAGCCCCGGCCGCGAGGCACTTCATATCTTGATCAGCCAGGAGCTGGGCTTTCCGAAGATACAAGCACCGAGGGTGAGGACCACCACCACCACCACCGCGTGGCAGATGCACCAGCGACGGCGCGTACTGAACATGAGCTAGTTGACCCCCTCGCACGCCGCAACCCGAAGTTTCAAAGGACACCCAGCGGCGACGATTCCCACAAGGACCCTTCAGCCTTTCGTAAGCCAACCATCCCGGCATCTGCTTCTCGACCGCAGCCAGAACAGTCGTCAGTCTTGAGCCACCGACGGCGCAGCACGCTGCGCGAGAATGTGCGAGTGCCAAGTGGTCCGCGAGAGTATCCTGGGAGCCCGGGCAAGAGGTACGCTATCATGCTCAGAGTCGGTGCAATTGCGGTTGAGAAAGCGCTAATGCTTGCATAGGATCTTCAGTGGGAGCAACGGAAGCGTCACTTCCATCTCCAACTCTGCCAACAGCTCCCGCACGTACCTACCGCAAGCGACATCTGAGCCATACTTCAGCAAGAACGCCGATGCGGCTCGCTTCAGCTTCGACAGACCCTCCTCGAACCGTTCATACGAAGTGACTGCGATGTCGGAAGCGCGATCAGGGACCGACTTCATGCCCACTCTCAACTTCGACGATGTGCAAACCTCTATTGCTAACTACGATGGTGACTCGTCGCGCTCTTCGCTCTTGAGCGATTTTCCAGCTAGCGACTCCGGAAGAACCCTGGTGACAAAAGTTAGTAGTAGCAATTTGTCGAAGAACACGACAACGTCTGGACCGCAAGGGGGCACAGCTATGGGCACCAAGAAAATGCAGTCGCGCGAAGAGCTCGGATTGAGAAGAGAAGGAAGCTTTCGCCGGAGGCTGAGTGCAGTGGTAGGCGGTAAGCCCACAAAGACGACATCCACGCCGAAGGAACCTGCGGCCGGCACAATACCACCTAGTGAACACTCGTTGCGAAACAGGAGGCAAAGCGCTGCTCCGCAAGGGCCTCCGCCATCAGGACCAGCGCCCCCGCCTGCGGGAGCTGCATCCAGACCGCCGAGGAAATCGTTGGGACCAGGTGTGATAGCGTCCATGATGGAAGGCAGGAAGCTCAGCCAACCTCTAACGACGTCGACTACTGACCCCAATCTGAGATCGAATTTGACGAGGGCAAGCAGTCTCAGCAAAAATGCACGGAGGACAACAATGCAACCTCCAGCATCGAGCGGCGCCGAGCTACCTCGCGCTCTCACGGCTACCACACAATCGCGAGCGAACAAAGTCAAAAGTCTCCAGCCGCCGCCTCGGCAGTATCGAGAGCAAAACCCATATCCAGACACATCCCCTATGCGTCCGGTATCTAAAGGTAACCCCAATCGGTCTCACACGCCATCCTCATCTGGCAAACGCCAGTCCACAGCATCGGGCAGGGCTTCCGGGCTCGGTGCACGCACCATCAGCCCAACAGACGCGAGGCGACTCAAGCGACTCTCGATGATGCAAGCGCCGCCTCTTCCTAATCATTCCTCATCCAAAGACCTTCCGCTACCCCCTCCGCCCACTGAAGAGTTTCGAATGTCGAAGCCTGAGCTGCCGCGTCTTGCACAGCAAAGTCCTAGTCTGATTCCACGCAAAACGAGCGTTGTTACCCCCACTTCAGCACGCGCGTCGCCTGAAAGCAAATATGGTCAGCATGGTGGCGTCAGTCTCAGCACCAAATCGAGCTATGCATCGTTGTCCAACTCGTCCGCCAACTCTATATCTCGCCTTCTAACTTCCAAAGGCCCCGGGGCTCATACGAGCACTGCGCAATATGGGGAAGATGAAGACATGGTGCCTCCGGTGCCAGCGATACCAAAGGCCTACGAAAGCCCGAAGGAGACGGCCCACCAGGAGTACTTCATGAATCCGTCAAGGTCTTCGCAATCCGGCTTACTCGGTAAGGGCGAACCGATGACTTCGGATTCTGACAATAACCAGGCCACGAAATCGCAGAGACAAGACATTGAGGCTCGAAGGAAGCAATCAGGAGAGAGTGCCCGAGCGAACACTATTGACGACATTGAGAGAAGTGCCAACATCGCCACTGCTCAACGAGCATCCAGGCAGCAGCAAGACCACAACGGACGCAAGAATGCCAACTTGCAGCCACTACGCCTGCCACCACTCAATCTCATGCCCATGAATGCACCCCCCAGGGACCGGAACGCGAGCTATGCCAGTCAAAGTCAAGACCTGACATTCGAGGACAGCTTCAATCTATCCCAAACACCAGAGCCCAAACGCATTGCTAAAACCCCCTCAACGCCTATGACTGCGAGTAAGGCAACGTTTTTCCGACGACAGGAAGATGAAGCCGCCAAACAAAAGGCGGTTCGAAGCTCAACGTCCCACTTCGCTCTTCGTGACCTCATGCAACTTGATGATCATACGACCAAATTCTTCGAAGATAGCGACGCAGAATTCACTGGTAGCGGTGTGCCCATCCATGCGTCTGCTCAGCGCAATGCCATCACCCCGTTCTCCTCTGGTTCGCTTCCCAAAAGGTCGACCGAATTTGCAAGAGCCCACCGACCAAGACCTAGTGGTGACTTTACAAGTGGCGACTTTGCCTTGGGCAAATTCCAAACCTATCAGGTGCAAGATCCGGCACAGCACAAGCCTTCAGGCCCTCGGCCGAGCCGGAGTGGGACTGATACCTCTTACAAAACCGTGGAGACGCCCTCGTCTTTTGACAGTCCAACAGCAGAAACTGGGTCGGCGGACTCGAAGAAGGACAGCTCTAGCGGCGGCCTGCGACGAAAGCTATCCCTCGGCTGGCACAGGAGTAGCAGCAAGGGCACTAATCAGCTGGATGCCAAGCCAAGTTCGCAAGACGGGCCTGTATTGGAGAAGGAGAAGAGCAAGCTGCAGAAGCGCCAAAGCGAGATGCCGCCACCGAGACTGCCAGCCAGTGCCACATGGACAGGTGAGATTCCTTCCATTCCTGCGAGCACATCGCGGCCCAGCATGGACTCCATACGCCGGAAGTCAGGAGCGGTATCGAATTCTGCCAACCTCCACGACATTCCTGCGATGCCCAAGACGAAGAGCCAGCATAGCGAACAGCCACAACCAGTGGCCCCTACTAATAGGTCTACAAGTTGGAGTATCACCAATTCCTCTGCCAGAGCGGCTGCTTCCAAAACAGTACCTACTGCCACAACTCGAAAGACGTCGTCAGTGGCGCCGGCTCTGTCTGCGATTGTCAAGGACAAAGATGATCTTGCAGCTGACGAGGAGATGCGCCGACTTTCACAGAAGCGACGCGATGTGGACACAGCTGCCCGCGAGAGCGAAGAACTCAAGAAGCGAGCTCTTGCACGCTCGCCAATGTCGCCAGAGCGCGTGCTGCACGATCGGAACTGCACACTGAACATCTTCGAGCGTGGCGAGATTGTAGACTTCGAGAAAGAGGGCATTTACTTCACTGGCAGCAAGTCTGCACGCAAAATCGTTGGCAGCCTTTTGCCGGCTTCAGGGGATAAAGATAAGTCTGGCAATTATGGCTATGACGACGAGCGCGGCGATTACAACATTGTGACTGGGGATCACCTCGCCTACCGATACGAAGTGGTCGACGTACTTGGTAAGGGTAGCTTCGGACAAGTCGTCCGCTGCGTCGATCACAAGGAAGGCGGTATTGTCGCCATTAAGATCATTAGGAATAAGAAGAGATTCCACCAGCAAGCTCTGGTAGAGGTCAGCATTCTTAGCCGTCTGAGGGAATGGGTACGTACATTGGCCACTATACGGGCATGCTACATTTACTGACTTCAGACAGGATCCTGATGGCGCACACGCCACGCTTTCGATAACATCGTCCTTCTATTTCAGATCGCATCTCTGCATCGTCACGCCATGCCTCAGCATCAACCTATACGAGCTCATCCGGGCTCACAACTTTGTTGGCTTCCCGCTGCCTCTGATCCGAAGATTTTCACGACAGCTGCTCGCATGCCTGGTTCTGCTCCAGAACAAGCGGATCATCCACTGTGATCTCAAGCCCGAGAATATCCTCCTGTGTGAAGCGCGGAAAGCCGATTGCCGCGTCATCGATTTTGGCAGCAGTTGCAAAGAAGAAGAAAAAGTGTATACTTACATTCAATCGCGATTCTATCGCAGTCCGGAGGTCATCCTGGGCAGCAGCTATGGCTTGGGAATTGATATGTGGTCACTCGGATGCATTCTGGCTGAACTCTGGACCGGGTATCCGCTCTTCCCCGGAGAGAATGAGCAGGAACAACTTGCATGCATTATGGAAATTTTCGGACCTCCAGATCGACATCTCGTTGAGCGGTGTACAAGGAAGAAGTTGTTTTTCGATTCCGTTGGGAAGCCTCGCGTCACCGTCAGCAGCAAGGGTCGACGAAGGCGGCCTAGCTCTAAAACGTTATCACAGGCACTCAAGTCGGAGGATGAAGCCTTCCTGGACTTCATCACCAGGTGCTTGCGTTGGGACCCCGACCGACGACTCAAACCTCAGGACGCGATCAATCATCCATTTATCACGAACCAGCCCATGAACCAGCGTCCAGGGATCCCCGAAGAGGCGAGGAGAGCGGCACGAGTGCGATCCACAGCTGCTGTCCCTGCTGGCAGTGGCACCAACGGGGTACCGAGCCCCATCAAACGAGTCCACACCACTGCGGCCACCCCCTCCGGCACAGGCAATGCTTTTGCTCAACAGCAAGTTTCCGCAACTCCAGCGCCCAAGGAGCGAACTCGACCTTTACCAGAGACACCTCAGACCGCGGTCCGCAGTGGTGTCTCTGTAGCACAGCCTACACTCGGTTCTCCTTCGAAACGTGTCCAAACTTCTGATCATATACGAAAGACCAGCACTGTTCATGGACCTCCTGCTACAAAGAGAGCCAGTCAAGGGGTGCCTGTCAACAGTGCTGCTCCAGCTGCTGTAGGTACGACACAGCAGCAACGGGTGGCAAGTGGAACTGCTGCTGCTGCGAACTTGGCAGCCATGGCGGCTCGCGAGGCAAATGCCAACGCCAGTGCCAATGCCAATGCCTCCACTCGGTGGAGGTCTTGAGATGCTTCTTCTCGTTGCTCTCGAACCCACTGAGGCACGTTGAATGGTTCGTAATGAGCTCGCAGAGGAAGGAACAAGTGTTGATGTAATACTGTACAAAATATCATTGCAACGGAGTGAGCATGGCGCTGGCTTCGCTGCTGTCTACTATTCATGGGATGATGCTCTAGGGGCAACCGGGGGACCAAAAGACTCGGTGCGTGCTACGATACGCTGGTTCTGAGTAGGACGGGGAGTTCATGGGAGCCTCCAAGGATTGAGAAGAGCGTCTATTTGATTCTGCGCTCTGCTATAGAAATGTTACGATGGCTGGTTTTATGTTAGAGGTGGGATAGTATGAACAAGCAAAATCACCAATTCCCCCTGTATATGCACTTGACTGCAGTATAGCATTATTGTGGAGAAAAGTCAGGAGCGCAGCTGCATCGGCTGATCCACAACACATAGGTTCTATCCACGAAAGAAAGGAGGAGGGAGCTGCACTCTTGTTCCCTTTCCCCTGTCGATCGTACTATATATTCCTACAGACAAGACAGAATGCCTGAAGTCCCGAACCCCACAAGATCTACCTATTACTAAAAGTTAAGTAAGAGAGAGCAAGCGGCTACACAACATCAACAATATCAGAACTGTTGGCAGAGCAAGGCTCTGAGCACGTGACCGTGCACGTGATTAGCACGTGACCCGCACGTGACCGGTGCCCGGCACGTGCGGAAGCATCATGTATATTAGCTCCTACTTTGACTAGCTAGTACAAAGCATCCACTTACATGACCGCTTAACAGAATGGTAGCATCGGCCTAACACCCGTCACCTCTACTAGCCTATACAAGGGCACCAGCCGCACCAGCAGCACCAGCTCGAGAGAGCACCAGTCTGACTACAGACGTTCAAGATCCTACCCGCTACCTACAATCAAGAACCTACCCGCCGCCTAGCTCCTCAAGTACAGGCGTATGTCTAGTCTTTCTGAAGACGAGATCATCCTAGTCCAGAAGTTTGCACTGCTCGTACGAATCACGCCACGAGCGGCGCCACCGGCCCTAAGAACGAGACTACGCAGTTTTCTGCTCTCTAACCCCCCTAGGGACGACCTCTGCCTAGAGGCCAAGTGGACAGACGACGTACACCTAAAGAAGCGAGTATAGGAGCAAGTCAAGGCCTTGCTCGACCGGTACGAGCTGCTAGCGCCCGAACCGCAGGTACTAGCTACTCTACGGCAGGTCACTCTACGACTACGGGTATCCTTTGGCCCGACGCCGTATAGCGACGACAGGGCGGCAGCAAGAGCGAGCAGCTTGAGGCCTAGATTAGGCACACCTTCTCGGCCAATCTTGCGAGTTGAGACATTGCCGGCCAGACGGCCCCAGACGTCAGTTGCAGCCCGAGACGATATCGTTACGCCTGCCGCGACGATTCGCTCCCTAGCGGAGAAGGAGAGTGAACCACCTTCCCGCAGCTACGCCGCAGTTTCCCTAGCCAGCTTACCTACCTTCCCTAGCTATCCAACTACTGCCCGAGAGCCCGCAGCTACTTCCCGCAGCGACGCCGCCGTTTCCTAAGGAAGTCCTCCAACCTCCCGGAGCGGTCTAGCGACTTCCCTCGAGAAGATACCTCTAGCCTAAGTACCTGCTCCTCGAGTACCCAGCCCGGCCCTAGCGCCTGCTCCTCAAGTACCTAGCCCGACCTTAGCTGCCCAAACCTAGCCTTCGACGCCTCCAGGTACTGTTGCTAGCGTGCTAGCACCCCAACACCAACCTGCGTATCTAGGTGCTTTTGACGACGTACTATCTCCGTTCCTGATAAGGCAACCTATGCCCCTAGCTTCGATATACGGTAGCCAGTCCTCTAGGCCTACTACTTCGTCGTCGACGCAGTCCCGACAGCACTATACGGGTAACGGAGCCGCGTCTACGCCAGGTACAGAAGACATTAGTCGAGGTACAACGATAGATTTCACCCCGGAGCAGTTGGCTCAGGTATCGCGGATAATCGCCGAAGCTATAGCTCAAGGCCATCCGGCGGCGCCAGAGGAGCGGGCTAACCGAGCGGATACCCGCATACCAGTATAGCGAGATTCTGAGGTAGGTTTTTTTTACCCGGATTGTAATAACACGCAGTAGGGCCAGGTGATTACGGTTGGTTACGATATAGTCTATAGAGACGTTTATACCTTCATCGACCGCCTGAGGGACGTAGTAATACTACGAGGCGAGCCGATAGTACGAGACCGTATCCCCGCTCTACTACGAGGGAAAGCGCAGCAATAGTACACGACTAGACTGTCGGATCTTAAGAAGACCGGCCTGCGGCTGTCCCCTATTGAGTAGTAGTTCGCCAAGTTACGCAACCTCTTCAAGCAGCCCCTACAAGAAGCTATGCAGAACTTGATGAAATGCAAGTATACGCTCACTAACGCGCGTAACCGACGCCCGGCGCATGTCTACGTATACGACGTCGTTCGGAATGCGAGGGATTCCGGTATAGACTCTACGCTGCAGCAGCTCACGCATGCGTACGCTCAGACGAGCGTACTGCTGCGTAGTACGATCACCGAGCCTACTAAGAGCACGACGGTGTCCGACTACGTTAGCTCGATAGACAGGCAAGCCGAGAACTAGGCCTAGCTAGCAGCAATATAGATGCGGACTAGGGCTCCTAGACCTAGCGCGCTACGACTACAGTTAGGTACTTACCTATATCGTCGGGCCGGTACATAGTACCCGGACTCCAACTACCCCCGTTAGCTACGGGCTAACTACGACCAGCGAGGGTACCCTCTACGTACGTACGACTACCCTCTACGCACGTACGACCGACCGCAGCCGGAACGCACGTACGACCGACCTCAGCCGGAGCGTGCTCGCACCGCTCCAGCCCTCTATGCCCCGCGAGAGCGACTCCAGCTTACCGACGGGCGGCCGTCTACAAGCAGTACAGCCTTAGACGCTAGGCACTCGAGCGGGCGCGGTCCCGAGCTAATAAAGCCTTTTCGGGTACGGAGCGGCTTCGTCGAAGTCCTAGAGGAAGAGCGTAATGCCTTTTTCGGGGAGGAGTAGGACGAGTACGGGCAGTACGAGGATAGGCCTAAGGACGAGGAGGAATTCGTCTAGGTCGACGCGTACTACCTGCAGGACGACGAGCCGTCGCTACGGGAGCAGTCCCCGGAGGCATAGGAATGTCTGTACTACTACAACACTTTCAATTCCGGCAACCGCTTGCACGAGTATATTCGAACAACAGGCTACGGGAAGTCGAAAAACTGACGGCTGCCCGACCCGTAAAGCAAACGGTCACTCGGCACGCGATGGTCGAGGCTTCTCTTACCCCCGAGGGGCCCCTCGAGCGCGTGTGTATCGATAGTAGTAACCTAATAACAGCAATTAGCCTAGAATTTCTCTTACGGCAGGGTTACTAAGGAGAGGCGCAGCCTTCTCGCCTGCGGATGAGAGGAGTAGGCGACGCAATCCTAGCGGCTACTAAGCAGCATTATATCAAGCTTTATATCAAGACTAGTACGGGCCGCGCAACAGCGACCTTCTAGGCACATATGTTGCCTAGACTTAGGCTAGCAATATTAATTGGTATCGATATTATACTCGAACTACAATAGAAGATAGACTTCGAAGCCAGAATGCTACACATGCAACCAGGCGTGTTAGCGCCGCTTATCCTGAGTACGCCCGAGGACCCCCCGCTAGTTACGTAGCGACCGAGAGAGATCGTAGTAAGAAGCGTAGGGGGCGCTACGGTTAGCCCTAGGCAGTTCGCCGAGGTGCCCGTACGTGTACTGCTAGAGCTCCCGGACGGGCTTTGGATCTTTGAGCCTGAACGTGAAGGCTTCCTAGCCGCGCGTATAGACGCCCGTACTACGTCTATATTGATCCACAACGAAGGGTTGTTGCAGTTGACTGTAGCTAACGGCCTAAGGTTAGGAACGATCAAGCCAGCCAGTCGAGCGGAGCCTATTAGGGCACATTGGACGGACGCTGTCTACTCCGTATAGAACGTAGCTGAAGTATACTCTATAGACATAGGCGCGGAACGTGAAGAGCACCCTCTACGGGTGCGAGCGCCAACCAAGGGAGTACGGCCGAACCTGTCCAAGCTATACGGGGTTGGCCTATTCGGGGCAACTATCTACGGGGATGCCGAAACTAGAGCAAGGTATGCCGAGGTGCTCCTACGGTACCCGCGGTTGTTCACCGATAACGGGAAGACCGCAGACATTCCCGAAGACGAGTGGATAACTATTCTATTGGTATTAGACTGGAATACAGCGGGCGCAAAGCTCGCTTATAAGGTGTATCCGCTCGGTCCTAAAGACCGTAAGGTCGTAGACAGGATACATAATAAACTTCACGGCTAGGGGCGCATAAGTTGGACTTAGCACCCGATACTATTCGGTTTCCTAGTCTTCGTAGTCTAGCGAGAAGTTGATAGCGAGAGCAAGGGCCGAGCAGTAGTAGACATTAGAGGCCTAAACAAGGTAAGTACTACCGACGCCTACCCGATACCACTGCAGAGCGACATCATACAGAGCGTAGCCGGAGCGAAGTTCATCTCGGTAGTCGATTGTGCTAGCTTCTTCTATTAGTTTCCGGTCGCGAAGAAGGACCGCTACAAGCTTACGGTGATCTCCTACCGCGGGTAGGAGCAATACAATATAGCGGTAATAGGCTACAAGAACGCCCCGGCCTACGCGCAGCGGCAGATTGACAGGATACTCAGAGGCGCGGGCTGTAGTCGTTTTTCTAAAGCCTTTATAGACGACATCGTTATATAGGCGGATAAACTAGGCAAGCACCTCGAGGAACTAGATACCCTATTCCGCAACTTGGACTATAGGTCACTGACCCTATTAGGCACGAAGGCCTTTCTTGGTTTCCTATCCGTAACCCTGCTAGGATAGCATATTAATGGATTGGGAGTATCCACCTCCGAAGAAAAGCTTGCTGCAATCAAAGCGCTTAGTTTCCTAAGAACCGTAGGAGACCTAGAGATATACCTAGGACTTACGGGGTAGCTTCGCTACTATATCGAGTACTACGCCTAACGCGCAGAACCTCTGCAGAGACACAAGACAGAAAGGCTAAAGGACGCGCCGAAGTCAGGGCATGCCCGAAAGCACTATACTAGTACTGCGAGAATCGATCCGACACCGGATTTGATAGCGTCCTTCTAGGCGGTATAGGAGGCGTTCTCGAAGCCTACAATGTTGGTACACTTTGACAAGGCGCGACGGCTGTACATCCTGCCCGACGCGTCGAAGGCAAGAGGTTTCGGGGTCGTCGTTTGTCACCTTAAGGGTAACCCGGCTATAACAACGACACCGCTACGTACTATCGTAGAGCCTATACTGTTTCTCTCCAAGACCCTCACCCTAACCGAGCAGCGATACTAGCCGACAGAGCTGGAAGTCGCGTATATCGTATGGACTATAAAGGTGGTCCGATGGATGATCGAGGCCTCTACGTTGGAGGTCACTATTATGACGGACTACGCGAGTACCGCGGGGATTATAAGGCAAACGGCGCTTTCGTCTAGCGCAACGGATAAGCTCAACAATCGGCTTACCCGTACCTCCCTCTACGTATCCCAATTCAAGAACCTCAAGATATGCTACGTACCCGGACGTAAGCACACCGTACCCGACGCGTTGTCTCGACTGCCTGCATACGTTCATTGCGAGAAGGGACAGAACGAAGACGTGCTAGATGACTTGATTATATCATTTATGCTCGAGACCGTAGAGAGCACGTACGCTGTAACAACAACCCTTGATATCTCGGCCGACTTCCGAAAAGCACTGCAGCATAGGTACGAAACAGACCAATTTATAGCTAACGCAGGGGAAATCGCACGCAGCCAGCTAGCAGAGGAAGCATTCTAGTAGCACGAAGGGTTGTTATAGTACAAGTGCAGACTGTGTGTACTAGAAGGTCTCGAGGGCGACATCTTCGACTCGGCTCATAACGGTCAGTTCCATATCGGCCCGGATCGCCTGTATGCGCGCATCCGAGAGCAATACTACATTAGGCACCTAGAGCGAAAGGTTAGGGCGTACGTAGCCTACTGCGAGGACTGCTATCGCGCGTAGACTAAGAGGCACCGTGCTTTTGGGTCGTTGCAACCGATTCATACTACGGCGATACCGTTCTATACAGTGACTATAGACTTCATCATCGCACTGCCCGCGGACGTAGACGATAGGTACGACGCGTTACTAACGGTTACCTGCAAATTCAGCAAGAGGGTGCTCCTAATCGAAGGGAACACTACCTTGACAGCGGAGGCATAGGCCCACCGACTACTAGATGCCCTACTTAGGGCTGACTAGGGGTTACCTACGGTGACGATCACCGATAGGGACCCGAAATTCATGTCGGAACTCTAGAAGACGGTATTCAAGAGATTAGGCACCAAGCTGTTGCGATCTACTAGCTATCACCCGCAGACGGATGGTCAATCCGAGCGGACGAACCAGACGGTAGAAATCGCGCTGCGGTACTGGATGGCCAAGTACCCGGACCGCGCTATTGAGTAGCGGTACTCCCTACCCTAGCTACAATTCGTCCTGAATAATTCCGAAAACGCGAGTATAGGCATCGCCCCGAATATGTTACTATACGGCTTCAAGCCCCGAGAAGCGCCGGACTGCGTACTAGCCGGCCCCCTCGCCGACAGAGACGTGCTCCGAGGGGAGGCAGAGGACGCGATAGCATTTGCCAACGTCGCGATAAAGAAGCGCTACGACGCGAAGTACAAGCTATAGGAGCCGCAGGTTAGGGACAAAGTGATGCTCAACCTCAAGCATTACTAGGTCCTAGGTATAACCAACCGAAAGCTGTCTAACAGGAGGGTCGGGCCGTTTATAATCGAAGAGATGCAAGGTCGGCAAGCATGCCGGCTAGCACTGCCGAAGCATTGGAAAATCCACCCTATTATCTCAATCGCGGACCTGGAGCCTCTCCTAGACGCGGACTCCGAGGACCCTTACGCGGCGGGTCGAACCCGCTCCACTCGGAGAATACAGCCCTAGAACCAGGCTGTTACCCTAGAGGAACCAGTGCCGGAGACGCTGCTGGATAAGCGGTCGAGGCTTGTGGGCCGCGGCAGAAAGGAATTCACCGAATACCTGGTCCGATAGGCGGAGAGAGACTCGTCCTACGACTCGTAGGTACGGAGCGATAACCTGCTAGTGTCACTAGTGCGGAAATATCGACGCTAAGGTCGGAATCTCAACTTTCTACACAGCATGAGTATGCAGCTTTCAGAACGCATAGGCGTACTAGATAGCACGCCTTACTCCGCAAACCTTAGTTTACGCTGCTACGTAGTTGGGCCGCGCGGCTGCCTAGCGCGCTAGGTACTTTAGACTGCCTACTAGCACTACTATTTGCCTACACAACAACATCACTTTTGCACATTCTATACGTGCTACTTGCGTACTCTATCTACAACTATTCGGCATCTTCTGCAACAGCGATACGTGCTACCCTACGACAGCGATACGTATCGGCATCCTCTACAACAGCGATACGTGCTACCTACGTGCTTACTATAAAGCCGCTAAAGATTTCTAAGGAGTACGAACCTACCTAGTAGAGCCTACGGCACTTCGAGAACGTCCGCGTACCGGACACCGACGATACTAGGAACCGCTTGGACCCAAGGGAACTAGCGGCAGACACGAAAGCCTTGCGCAAGGCTACGAATCGCTAGCGGAAAGTGATTCTTCGCAAGATACAAAGAAACTACCTAGTAATGACCTCTCCAGACTTCTAGGTCACCGTAAAGGATGCGCAATTCGACGGAGATACTCTTACAGGCAATAAGGATTTCTGTTCAATCCTAGACCTCTAGGTAGCGCTAATCCGAGAGATAGAGGAGCGCCCTAAGGTAGCGAAGGAAGTCCGACGAGAGTTGCCGGAGGATACAGTAACCGAGACGAATACCCGAGTGTTCGGATATATGCTCGACAAGCTGTACTTGGAGAAATACTACTACGATAATAAGCCCTAGGTACGCTCGATATGCGAGCCAAGTTACTATAGGGTAAGGAATATAAGAAAAGCCAAGCCCGTCGAGAGAGCAGCGCGAGAGAACGCCGGGAAACTCGCCGCGCTCTAGGACGAAGACGCGGACGCAGTACGCAAGGGGTACGCGGACGAAGGATAGACACTCGTACCTAGGTACGGTAGCGAAGAGGCGGAGTTATCAAAGAAGCGAAAGGAACGTCTAGGGGACGCGAAGGTCGTAAAGACTAAGGAACCATCCGACGACGACGACGGTGGCTTCTGAGCCCTAAGGGCAGGGGTTTCTCTTTTCGAAAGGGGGCATTTGTTGGCAGAGCAAGGCTCTAAGCACGTGACCGTACACGTGATTAGCACGTGACCCGCACGTGACCGGTGCCCGGCACGTGCGGAAGCATCATGTATATTAGCTCCTACTTTGACTAGCTAGTACAAAGCATCTACTTACATGACCGCTTAACAAGAACGCTGCTTGTATAAAAAAAAAAAAAAAGAAAAAAAAGAAAAAGGGAAACTCTCGATGTTCACAGGGCTACTACTTATTAGGTACTTAAGTCCTAGGTATCATACTATCATACTATCACACTATCGATCATACTATCGATTGATCGATTGTTTATTACCTACGACGGCTACGAAA